>JACXSJ010000452.1:0-121333 GCA_014851325.1 Pentalonia nigronervosa | reverse complement strand
TACATTCATACTATTCGTTGAAACAATATAATGATGTTCATATAAACATCATAAATGTATAATTGTTTTATTTTTACGGCTCTATAACTTGAAAAAACATAATATTATTTTATTAAAGTATGAATAAAAAATACAATTAGTTTTTACATTTCCCACTTTATAATAAAATATTATGTTTTATTATGTTCACGCACGCACGCACGTATTGTGTAAACTGCAGTTGATTTAACACTGAGTTTTCAAAATTTATTATAATCCTATCATTTTTACTTACACGATACACCATGCGTTCCATGTTTCACAATTTGATTATTATTTTTTAAAACATTTTGTTTTCTATGCTTCCAATGTATTGTTGAATATAATATAATTTTGCAGTATTTATTTTTACCTTTTTATCTTTTTAGTAGGTACCAACTATAGGTATGTTAATGAAATAAAATATCTCGAGTTACATTCTGTGCTATTTTTCAAGTAACCAAAAAATATGATATTTCACTTAAGAAGTTAATGTAGCAAAAAATATTAACTTAACTCTATTAAAAAGAGCCAGGTAATTTGTTTTTTTAATACCACATAGGCTACACTAAAGTGGCCAACGGAAAAATAAAACTTTGAATTTTTTTTTTATTACCTTAACATTTTGTTAAAAACCAAGCCTATAATATTATTTTATGATCTCACTGTACCTAGTGGTTTAGGTAAATTAATAAGTTACTAAGTCAAGAAATATTAATTATTTTACTTCCATTTAAAACCGTTGTCCGTGATGTGATTAAACAAAATAATATTCTTAAAATTTTAACTACAGTTATTAATTTGCACTGATATGATAACCTAATGTACATAATATTATTTTTCAAAATAACTGAAAATAGATAAGGCATTGCAAAGGAAAATTGATCTAGTTAAGTTATTAAGTTACTTTGAAAATTTAATTTTTAACTTTTTAACTAGTTAGTGCTGTCCAAAATTATTGCAAATAATATCAATTATTTCAAAAATACGAGTATATCGCGGTGGCGGCGGTGAATGAAAAACACAAAAATTACGGCGATTATAATATAATATTATATATTATACACCGCTGACTTCAGTTTGGAACCATTTTAAAGAATGCGGTGAATAATCGCTTTACAATTTTAAAATATGACATACCTCTAACACGCCCGACCTGTAAATAATGATGACCTACCCAAATTGTAATAATTCCCACGTTATACCTACTGTGTGTATATATATATATATAACTTTAATATAAACGTAATAAATATCCACCGAGGCGGCTAAAACGATACCGAGTGCTCAATACCGGATTCGCCGTCCCGCTTTGAATTTGTTTTGTTTTGCATATATTTAAACTGTATAATAGCTGCAGCACCTACATCTCAACGGCGTGGCGATATGATATTATCTTGATGCAAGTATGTGAATATGTGTTTAGAAAGGACGATAAATGATAATAAAGCATGTTTGCAGGAAAGCGTTTAAATAATATTTTTTTCAAAGAAAAAAAAGTTTCGGTGAAATTATATTCGTCATTAAAACAATGTCACATCAGCAGTAGACCGTTGTGAAGTGTTTCGATACTTTATTACGGGATTCGGCGGATGGTAGCAGTTTTGTTTGATTAAGACGCAAAAACCATAATGGCAGCAAATGCGATAATTGCAAGGGCGCGATAAACCTATAAGATAGGTGTACCTAGGTCTAAAAGCGAAAATATTCCTATACCGCCCACATGAAAATTGGTTACTTTCGTTCTTGTTAGCTGTGATTAAAACGCACCGATAAAGTGTAATTGAATAATATGGTCGCGTGGTTTCGAATTTTCTTAAAAGTAACACGCGCGCATCTTATGCGCTCGAATCAATGTCAGGGAAAGTGCTTTGTAGTCTAATCTCGCGCTTCCCCGGGCTAGATCGGTCGCAGGTCCTGATCGTCGAAACTGTGCGTGGTATAAAAAAAACCATTATATAAATTATTAGTACGAGCAGATGATGATAATAATATGTATATGATATAATGATAAATATATACTATACTTTGCATTATTTTGTTCGTTGTTAGATTTTGAATTTATAGTTTGGAATGCCATTCAGGCAGGGTTAATAGAAAAAATTGACAACATTCAGAATATATATATATATATATGTATATATTTTTTTTTATAAAATCGATATCTTTGTAAAATAATATCTTAGTGAAGTGAATACTGTATGTGAAATTCAGTTACTATAGCTAATAAGCACAAAATGGTTAATGTATAATTCGTATTCTGAAATTATGTAATTTGGTTAAACTTATACAATTTGAAAGTTGAAACTGAAAATCCAATTGGTCCAAACACATTACAAAATATTATATTTTAAATGTCACAGTAGTTACCAGCAAGTACGATCGTAATCCGCGATCGGTGATCACTTGAATTCACTTCATACGCGTTTATTCTGCAATTGATATAATATAATATTAAGTACATTTGACGGTTCGCAGGGTCGTAAATTATGTGGACGAATGACCTAAAATTTAGCTGGTTAAAGCATACATCAATTTGGGTAAGAAACTAATCGAAAGTTTTGTGAATTTATATTTTAGAAGATTTAAACGCACTACTTGTTTTCTCACTTTGACCCACGCTCAACACATTAAATTTGCGACCTGCAGAACCAATTTTATGCTGTTAGATTAAATACTACAGTAGCCTGTCGCGGTTTGGGAAACTCGTCTGAGAGCGTGGAATCCGAGGACCGTGTTATTACGATAGGTACCGATCAGACACGATAATAATATAATATGACGTACACACGAACACATATATACATATATTGTGCCGAGCCTGTATACATAATATATATATATATATGAATCGGAGAAAGAGAAATTTTTCCGTCTGCATTTGGATTCAGCGCGGTGGTCACAATATAATTTAATAGGTATAATAATATTTTCTACTAGGTACATGTTATAGTAGCTAGGACTCGTTACTTTCTTATGGACGGCGCGTTAAAAAATTTATTGAGTGTGCACAATGATTGGTATTTATTTTTATTTTACACGTCGATGCGCTAATTTGTTGTCTTTTACTTATTTTTTATTATTGTCTCGTTTATCCTATTTACTCATACATACAACATTGTTTTTAATAAGGGTTCAGTTCAGGCCAAAGGGCCATAATAATAGTATGCTGAACCGTTGTATGATAGAATGTTTGACCGTTATTTAGAATTACTCACTGGAGTAGGTACGGTTTAAGGGGAGGGTAGGCTTGGGTGTGCTTAGCACCTCTAGTTTTGAAATTAGAACACACATAATTTATGCAATGCATGCGGTTAATTATGGAGTCTATAGATCTTATGTCATATAAATACATGCCTATTATTAATTAGTAGCAATGTACAGCCCTAAGTAATTATTAAATATTTAATTACGACTGTTAAATATATTGAGTGGCGGGGTGGGTGAAGTAAAATCGCTCGACTTGTAACCCGCGATCATATGAAAAAGCAAAAAAAAAAAAAAATTGGGGGCTTCAGCACCTTCAGTGTTTCTATAGAAATCGCGCCCCTGCTCATGCAATCATGTAAAGCTATATGATATAATATGCATATACGCGGCAGCAAAGTCGAATACGCGTATATGGCTGAACCCCCGAAAATAATGAAACGCTGTGTAGATATTATAGGAGCTTTCTTATGTTGTTGTGTATATTTGACGCGCACGCGTTTAAGTTTTATAGAGGAATATTAAACATAGTCTGAACTGGACTTTGTTTCTGTGTTTCACACTGTAATAATGTAATGCGTACCTATAATAAGTTAACATTTGTTTAAGAGGGATACGGCAAAATGCGAAATTAAATATTCGTTTTATCTTACATTTCACTTCGCTGCTCCGTCTTTATGGAGACTCCTGTAATTCTGGGTTTACGACAACGACAACGACTCATTTTAAACTTTCCATTCTAACTTTGCGCTTGTCTAAATTATTTTGGATACGTTTTTCAATGTTTTTATGATTCAACGACCGAAATGGCGTATCGTAATATACTGGTGCCGGTAAATGATTGTGCTCTGGAATGTCGTAATAAAAATTGTTAATGAATATTATTAATATTCAAAAATGAAAACTTGAATTTTGGAGTCAAATATATTATGCAGATAAAACGTATTTAATTTCGTATTAAATTTATATATATGTTATATAAAATACATTATGCTATCGATTTATCCAATAAAATATTATTATTTTAATTAAAAAAAAAAAATACTTATTATTAAAATATATTGTCAATTGTATTAGCGTAATAACGTATCTAATGTACGTATACTTCAAAGTTGAGTTCAAAGTTATTGTTACTAATTTGATATAGTAATGGTTTAAACGTATAAAATATAATTTAAAGTATAAAAAATTAGGCATGGCGACTGGGTGAGTAAAATGTGTAAGAAATTTATAATTAAAAGTTTAAGAAAATATTGAATATAATATATTATTATAATGATTAGGGAAACGATTGTATAATACATTAATACTGAAAAAGTATAGGTAAATATGTATTGTATGATATTAATATCATCTTATAAGTAATTAATATGAAATATGGGCTAAAAATATTACACAAGTACAAATAAAAATATTTAAGTTTGTCCAAAAAACGATCGAATGAAGAGAGTTAACTGAATTTTGTGTGTTTAAAAATATTTTCGAAAATTGATTAAACAGTTGCTTAATATTATTTTTTATTGAATGAATTGATAAGTGATACTGTATAAAGATTAAACGGAATTTATAATTTATCGTGGAAAAAAATAAAAGACAAAATTGAAATTATAATAAAGCTATTAAATTCATGAAAAAAAAAATATTATTTTAAATAAAAAGAAAATAAATGCATATACGAAATACTGGATTTTTATTTGAAATAATAGTTAGAACTAGAAGTATATCATAATATACCTTAACGTCAAAAAATTACAAAACGTCAATAGTTATATAAATAATCGATGAAACATAATAATATATGAAATGTTATTAATTTTTTGTATTTTCCTATAGGTATTAATGTATTATCAAAACAATATGACAAAAATAGATATCATTAAAAACGGGAGTAATGTCACCTATTTTTTTCTTTTTTTATTTGCCGTAATAATTATAATTATCTCTACAAAGTACTCCACCTGCGTTAAATTTAAAATTAATTAATGGCACAATACAATAGCCTTTTGAAACATTCCTGTAATCAGAAATAGTGGCTACACATGTACACAACTTGAAAAAAAACCCATCATATTAAAACCTATAATTATTCATTACTCATTTCTTCGAAATAGGAAATGATTTCGAATTCAGTTTTATAGGTGACAATAAAAAGGCTAAAAGTTATTGTTTAGAAGTACCTAACTATAAATTACCTCCGAGGTATTTTCACGGACAGTGTTGTAGAAAATAGTGTATAGGTACTTATTAAATATCAATCTAAATTATCTTTAAGAAACATAAAATGCATTTAATGGTTAAACATTAAAATAAAAGTTTTGTAATTTATGCAGTTAGCAATTTCAATAAACTATTTTTTTTAGTATTATTTTGTAAAATGAACTAGCAAATCAGTTAAATCTATTGAAATATTTTTATGTTTAAGAAAGAATGTTTCTTCGTACAAGCATTATTACAGGTTAATACTGTAAATAATAGTAAAGCTGATTATTAGATTTTATTTCGTTCTTAATACGAATATCATTTTTAAGCAATTTTATCAAGTGTTAAAACCTTTAGTTTATTAGTGAATAAAGTAATTTTCCAAACTTACTATAAAATAATAATCGTAAGTCATGCTTATAAATGTTTTTTTTTAATTTTTTTATTTAAAGATAACTTGTATTTATCGACTTTAAACAATGTGACTAATAAAATAATACTGTCTTATTTAATTATATAAATGAATACCTACTAAATTAATAAAACATTACATTTATAATTGTACTCTACAAATTGTTATAGAATTGAGTGGAGATATGTTTTAGAATTAATATTTCGTTTCAATTTTCTGTCAGTAATATTATACCTACCTAGTAACGAAATATTCTTAAGCCGGTAGAAATTAAATAAAACATTCAAAACACAAGGTTAATTAAATTTGAGAATAAAGAAAAAGTGTATGGAATAAAGCATTTACACAACAACATAATATTTTATTTTTTTTTTTGATGTTATAAAAAAAAAAAAAAAACAATAATTTAATATATTTTTCATTTTAAAGAAATAATAATATACTCTACATAGCCTACACTGTATGAATTGGGTTTATTGAGAGTTAAACGTTGGCTTTAAATGTTATACCATAGCGTATTCGTATTATATTGGCATAGACAAAGCAGAAAATCGTCCAAAAGAAACTTACAGTCTTCAATAACATTTGTTATTAGTTTATTACAAACAGCTGCAAATGTATAAAATATATTATAAAACATACAGCCTACGTGTTTAAGGATCAACAAAAATAATATTAATATTCGTTAGTAAGTTGTCGATAATATACAATTAATTAATGAGCAACAGGTATGTTTAACGTGATGGTTGGGTATTTTGTGCAATTATTATTAAATCATCCGCAAAAATACATGACCTTAATTTGAATATCTTCCATCAATTTCGTATATGTTTAGTGTTTAATGAGACAAGTTTGGAAAGGTTGAGTTACAGTTAGAATAGCCTGAGGATGAACAAAAAAATAACTAGTTGATAAAGACACAGGAAATTTATACATGCGAAGGATTTATAATAGGTTAGTTAGAACAAAGCGTGTTAAACGGTTAACCAAATAATTGTGATCATATCTGAGAATTTTATTTTCAAAACATTTTAATAATAGCACAAACTAATACAATTATTTATGATTAAAAAAAAACTATAATATCCAATGGTATTTAGTTTGCCGTTTCGATAACATTTATTGTTACTAGGTAGATACTGACCATTGGGCGTGGAATATTTCTAGTTAAGCTACAAAACATTTAAAAGATACCTGTTGTACTGTATTGACATTTTTTTTTATTCCACAGTTGTAAAATATTAATTTTTTAAGCGAAATTTTAACGTTTTTACAGCTATACTAATAACACAAGGACAATACCTAATTTATAAGATAAAAATGGATTAGATATGTAGATACAGTTTTAGAACTGTGGGTTAATATTATAAAATATGACACCGTACATTTAAAAATGATAATATAATATTCAAATTTATTGTAAATGGTAAAAAATTTAAACAACATTTATTATATTAAATATGTATAATATATAACTTCTATGTAATTAAATATAAACTGATTTATTTTATGAAATAAAAAAATAATAAATAAATTTAAATAATAATTCTATGATTATCTAATATTACACAACTAGGTAATCATTTTTATCATCAATAAGCATAATAATTTAGTCTTAACTTTTGTGTTTGGCCTGTTTATTTTTAAAAATCACCATACAAATTTTTGTTGAAATTAATAGGTACGTTGTTCTTTTGCAGTACCAACAATGAAATTATACACAGAGTTTTTTGTTGAACGGTGCAAATCTGAATTAAAACATTTAACATTACCACACTATATTTTGTTTGAGCACAACCTAAAAATGTTTTCATTTGTCAATGTATTGTTGATGTATCAATGACCACCGACATTATCTAAAAATAAAATAAAAAGTTTTAACATGTTTTTAGTACTTCCTATAATTATATGCATAAAAAAATTCCGATAAAAATCATGTTTTAAATAAGGAACCCGTTTTCACGTCTGAATAAAATCCGTTTAAAACTAGTATTTTTGTGTCTCTCTGAAGACCTCTTTGCTCGTTCTTCTCATCCCAATGGTTGAATATTATTTATGTTATTATATTTCATATTATTTAATTCAATTATTATATTAAATGTTAAAAAAAAATACAATAATAACAAATAGTAAAGAAGCAATTGGATATTCGAGTGGAATGGACGCATTAAAATAACATCAAAAATATTTTAAGTTAAAAATACGATTATTATTTGAAAAATCTAAAGAAAAAATGTTACAGATATTTTCATTTACCTACGCGGTTTACTCACCATATTGATAGGTGTGAAATTGCTTTTCAGTTTTTAAATCAAACAGTTTACCTGCTGTCAATGGTTATCGTTTTATTACACATTTTATATCATGTCGTTACACAGGCGCGGCGTGTGATACTCATCATAAAAACATCAAGCAAATCTCAAAAATTTGTAGAAGAAAATAAAGAAAGTAAATGTTTCAAAAATAAATAAAACACGCGAGTATTCGATAAGACCACGGTATGTATCAACGCATAAATAAGTATCAATATTCGAGTGTAAGATGCAAAAGACAAAAAATCATTGTCGGACGAAACTATTAGGTAAGTACGTGTGTTGGAGACGGATTATTAATTGCCTATGTATTATTAAAGAAACTCACGTCGGTGCATAGTTATATATTGTCTGACGAGCCGGGCAATTTCATGGGCCTGATCAGTTTGTAGTCTAGCCACACGTTGCTGGAACAGGTTGCCACACTTGAGCTCTAAGTAGAGAGTGGCACCTTCGCCAGCTCTCACTTTCCTAGTCGATATCACTTCACTAAATGGCACTGTCGATAAGGTTTTCTAAAAATACGTAAACGTCGTTGAATTATTACATTTGTAGGTATTGTATGCGTTTGGGTATAAAAGATGTTCATTTATTCAATTCGTGGTCGTCTACTCACATGGGTAACAATGTGGAGGAAATGGACGCCGGTTCTGTTCAGAGCCAATATCTGTTGATCTCCGCTGCGTTTCACCGCAAAGAAGCTGGAACCGAACAGCGGCCATTTGCTTAATATTTCTGTAAAAAAATGTAGGTACGCAATAAAATATTATCATTACGTTATGAAAGTATTTATAATTTAGACAATTTAGTTGAATAGCCACATGCGAAGCCACGCAGTTATGTAAAAACTTTTTTTTTGTTTAAGGGTACTTTAAGGGTACTGAGAACGACAAAGTTATAACTTATAAGTAGGGGTTTTTCCGGCATGTAAAATGTATAAATTTTGGTAAGTTATGTTAATAAATTGCGTCATATTGAAACGAGTGTCGTATTTTTCATTTTGCATATTTTTGCGTACCTCGAATAATATAATGAATATTATTTTATATTTCAACTGTATATATGAACAATTCACATTTTATGGTATATTTTAAAACTTTTAACTGTGGTGACGCGTTAGCTGAGACAATAAGACATTACAGTCTAACCAAATACATACAGTGTTTTAAAATTGTCATTACGATTTATCTCTTGGAGACTAACAACATTTAATTACGCGCAATAAAATCGTACGTTGTTGAACGGAGCTTTAACAAATATACTACCTAATACATTAAGAATCGTATTTATAAGTAATTTTTGAAAAAATTTAAATTAAGTACTTTGTTATTTCATGTATGTCATATTTGATTAATGTTGTTTTTTAAAAATAATATTTTATATTATTTTTATTTATAATAAATCATTGTGTTCAGTATTTTAAAGTTATCATTTAATTTTATATATTTTACTTATATATAAATTCCCTACAGTATTATCATAGATAAGCCTCTCGTGTGATGAAAACTTTAACTCGGCAGATTTATTCATATGCTAAGTCATATTTTTCTTATATTACTCATTTTAGTTGAATTGTACATTTTTTTTTTTTTTGAATAAAAAAATATGAAATCAAGACCATAAGCATACTATTAGTAATATTAAAATTGCATTATATATGTTCAAAATTTGCCTCACAAATTAAACAAGTATAGGCAGAAGTTAATATTAATTTAGACCGATTTTCTACAACAACGGTAGTGGAATATGGAATAGAAATATCCATAAACAAGGCAAGTACTTATATATTATGTACATTCAAAATCACAAAAGTATCGAGTTTTAGAATTTTTCAGTAAACCACATAATACATTCAATAATGCAGTTTTAATGAAAACTAAGGAATAATAAAAATAAAAATCATTCCATATTTTGTTTAAAGAGTAACATTCGAATATCTATGCCACACATGTACCATTCGTATTTTATCTCTAGGTGACGACAAAAAAGGGATTGCGACCTAATACTGAAAAAGTGCAACAAAAAAATGTGCCTCGCCAAAAAGTCTGTCAACTAGGGCAATACACCATAACAGTTTACTCTTTACTGACCGGCTAAAAACATTACGAGACTGAGATAGGAACACATTGGCACAATGTCTAAAGTTCAAAACTAGACATAGACTATGCAGCATTACTATAGGTATAATATGATATGGGTTTGTATAAGAATAATGAGTTTGCCGTGTTAGTTTCTGCAGTCTCAGAATAATAAAAAACATAGTTAAGTGTCGTGTAATCACAATAAAACGCACAGAGTGGGCTTTGTTAGAAATTAGCTATGGCGTGGCCATTAATATTACCTATAAATAGTAGTAGAGTATTGTATACACGTAACATAACATAACCTCATTTGAATATTTTATTGTTGACAAAGTTTATTACAAAGGACGAATATATGTATACTAAAATACAAAAAATTACATATTATTAAAAGTGTAACAGATACAACCCAAATTATGCATTTATTGTTATAAGAATATTAACATAATATGTATTGCGATTTGAACTATTAACAAGACAGTAGTATAGATTTTAATTCAAGCTGGAAAATCTGCGATTTCTAGACAATTATTTATGAATTTGATTGCTACTGATTACTTACCTAAAAATTGAGCTTTAGCTTCTACGCTGTGTAGAGTTTCAATTTGCGGCCAATTATTTTGAACCATTTGCACCAGCTGCTGGGGATTCACTTCATTTTGCATGAGCGCAGGTTTGGGCAAAAGAAATTTCGTTTCTTTTAACGTTGGTGGCTGAACCATGTCAGCTGCTCGATGTAGCAGAGCAGCTAATCTACACACTTCGTACTAGAAAAAAATTAAAATTTCACGTTAATCGACTTTATGGAGAAACAAATAAACTACTTCATATTATTAAATATATTAATTATAACGTAGACTCACTAATAAATCTTGGGGTAACTGGCCGAAGGGCAACACCAACAGTAGGCCTTCCAAGTAGTCGGGTGCGATTTGGTTGAACAACACTTGAACGTATAGCTGACTGTCCAGCCGCAGCGGGAAATACCAAACGGACCGGCAGAATATCAAGTAAAACACCTAAATGACAACGACAATAATACATTCTCCGGTTAGGGATAGATTTTAATCCACTATAGCTGTACGTGATAATTACCTGTTGATTTTTATGAAGCTCAGTGGTTACGTCCAGTATGTACTCGTCGGCGGCCAACGGCATCGTAAACGCGTCGCCCTCGACGATACAGTACAGTGAGAATTCCTCCATTTCCAACGGGTCGTTGACGTTGATCAGTGAACACATTCCAGCGATGACGTCGGCTACCACAGTTGTGGATTTTGTGTTGACCACGGTCTCGCTGCCACCCGGTAACCGGTACATCTGTCTCTTGGAATTGCGACCAGCCGACACGGCAGTCACCTCTTCGACGCTGGGCACGTTCTTCCGGCCACCGTACCTCAACGTCTTCCGCAAATTTTGCAGGCATACGTTCGCGGTGCCTGGATAAAAAAAAACCGAGTTCAAACACCATGCACAGCTGACTCGACATAATATGTACAGCTTAACATATCGTTGGCCGTATTCGAATTAATATATAAAACTAATTTAATTTGACTGTTATTGTTAAATAATAATGAATTGTTTATAGTTTTGTATCTAACGTGCAAATGTTATTTGACAATTTCTGAATAAAGTCAAATACTTAAAAACATAAAAAAAATTCCATAGCCCTCTCAGATATTTTCTCCGACGTGCTGACAGCAGTTTATAACTTAGATATAATATAATAACTAAATTCGACAATTTTTATTGCTGACTAAGAAATGTCAAACTTTAACTCTTAATTAAATACGATTTTTTTTTGTGGTCTGCTAAGACTAGACGAAGAACGAAATATTACTTATGTTTATGTATCAATACGTAAATACGACACAATATAATACGTTATTACTTATTACCGTGGAAAGCTCTTCTCTTGTCGTAAGCAGCCGTTTCCAAATACTTTAGCAAAAAAGGTCTCAGATTCTCGGAGCACGTGAAATACGCCGCGACAATGCTGAGTAAACGCCATCCCCGTTGGCACGTCTCTGTCTTGTTGTTGGTCGTTTGCTTCATTAGCTGACAATAGACTTCGTCTCTCAAGCTTTCGAATTTATGGCAATGCTAAACACCCACAAGCGCAAAACATTTTATTATTTATATCGTTTTTACTTTTCGGTATCTGAAATATTACCATGAGAATCGTGTAAACACATTTGACTTCTGTGAACTCGGGCGTTGTAGGCAAATCGCCCATGTACCTCATAACGCACTCGAAGCATTCGATGGCCAGTGCGTTTAACTCAGGATCTAATTTTAACAGCGATTCGGATATTGGGACGTTTGTGTATTTTACCATTTCAAGTTGTTCTTTCCACGTCCAATCGTCACTCTTCTTTTTAGAGTTTTGTATGACTTTTAACGAACCGTTTATTTCACCATTTGCTGATTTCAGCATATCAAACCTAGAGGCACATTAAACGAAAACCATTTGGGTATATTTTTGTAAAATAATAGTTAATAAATAATTTGAATTACTTTTCCGAACTGTGTCTGAAATTATACATAGCGAATTGAAGTAACGAATGTTTACCATCATCTGCAGCCTGTAGGCAAATAAATTAAAAACATTTTAACGCAATTATTGACAATTTTCAGAATATTTTAATTATTTTTTTTTCAAATGTAGATAATTTTTTCGTACATAGTGGATAGGCGGAGGTGATTCATGTTCCTTATACGGTGAAGTTGGTTTGGAATACTTCGTGTTTGTTTGTTGCCACCCTAATAATAATAATAAAAACATTAATGTTATGTAACCTATACCATATAAGTTTATAAAATATTTTATGTTTATCACAAATGACTACAATGAAGTATAATTTTATTTATTTACCCTTGTGTTCAGCAGCACGTATCTTTTCATCCTAAAATTATTAAAATGTATACGATTTAATTAATGAAAATAAAAACAAAATATAGGAAAATAAAGTAATATATATAATTTCTTATATCGTGGATATTTCATTAAAATCAATGTGTATCGTGTTTGCTGCGCAATTTTTGAGCTTGTGAACAAATTAATAAAAAATATTTTATTTCACTTACCATTTGACGGGGAAGTCGACCAAGTGGCGCAGCGTCCTTCCAAAATGAGCTCATCATTGAGTGTATTTGCCTAGATCTATTAGAATGGAACGGTATTGTTTCACCCGACATTATAGTGAGTTGTACAGAGCCTCCAGCCTTACCCATTGAGATATCGGCCATGTCTTCAAACCTGATAAAACCCAACATTCGACGTTTTAATTATATTTATTAGTACTCTACGAATATTATATAGATACACAATCGATAGAAATTTAAATTGTTTGAACATTAAACATGACAAGGGTTTTCACTTACGTTAGTGTTTGCATGATTTGAAATTGGTTTTCTTCTTTGCGTAGTAAATAAAGGCCCGTATGTGCAATGGCTATATATTCGACGTCTTTGTGCTGATAACCACACTACAATAACAATATTGCAAGCAAAACATTTAATATCACTACATCGTTCACTGATTAACGATTATGAGTTATGATGGCAATATAACACATAATATTAAACATACCGAGACTGGAAATATGCGTGAAAAATACAATGGCCACTGACGAGCCAGCTCGACGATAGAACGTTTGGTGCTGGCTTTGTGATGACCCGTTTGCATGTTGCTAGCCGTCACTCCAAAACGATCCAATAACTAAAACATTTTCGTGTTATATAGTCATAAATAAATAAATAAATAACGACAACGATATTAAGATAGTTTTATGTAACCATATTATTTTCATTTTAAAAGGTTGACAATAATATTTTTGAACTGTTTTAAATAGAATCATTAAAACAAATTATTTTATTTATTATTTTTTATTTATTTATTATTTTATTCATATATACATACGTCTAACATCTCTTCGCGTTCATCGGCGGCTATTCTGGCGTGTACCGAATGAAATTTGTTAAACATATCGCCGACTATTTGACAGAATATCAAATGCAACACCAACGGACTAGACATCGATTCTTTAGGGGTGAAAACCTGACAAAAACAACAGAAAACAAAATAGCTTTTTTTTTTGTAGTATATAATTAAACGCATAGGTATCACTCAGATGGTGTCCGTAACTCATGCCACGCATGGTGGACGGCGCGTTACTCACTTCCTTCCGAATGTTTAACTTCCACGGTACGCGGTTGTAAGTGAAATAGGAGTTGGCCGGCGTTTGCAACAGTTTTGTGGACAGACCGTCTTCGTTTTGCGTCGGCGATTGTATTCTAGCTTCAGGACGACTGCTGAACTCGGGGCCTTTTTCGACCTCGTGTTGTGGTTCGACGGTATAGTTGTTTGGTACCGCATTCCGAAACATATTATTCTGGTCGTATTCGCGCGTCACAGGCTGTATGGGAGCCGGAGGACCGGTGCTGTTCTTTTTCCTAACGAAAATGATTTTTCAGTGTTAAAATTACGTATGCAATATGTTATAAGTATGTGCTTAAACGAACGGTCGAAATGTAATAACAATTTATAATCGCGACCATATTTTTGTAATTATTGATTGCGACTCACATGTTTTGATTGTAAAAGCTGTTAGATCTAGAAGGAGTGATTGGCGGTGGTGGCAACCGCCAGCCGGAGCTCTCGATGCGTCCCACTTGATTACGTATCATGTTGTTCGGTTGCACGTCTGAAGCGTCTTCTTTGATTACACTCTGAGAATCGACACTGTCCACGCTACCCCATCTCCCGGCTAAAAATAAATAATATTGTTGTTAAACGAAAGAATGAAAAAAAATTCTGTTCACAAACATTTAGTTTAATACATTTTAAACATCCCTGTGCATATGTTTTGTCAAAACTACACTGTCACGATCAGGACCATAAGGTCATAGGACCTATTTTATGAGTAAAAAAAAATGTGAAGCCCAGATTCTGCGCCCTTGCCCACCTACCTTATTGACTGCCCCAAACACAATGTATGGAGAATTTCAATATATCAACAAGTCTTCTTACCTAGTTGTTGCTGCAACAATAGTCGTCTATCTGTGTCTATTTTCCCGGTCATAGGTAATGGCGTCGGCATGTTGTTCATGGCTTGCGGTCTGGGCTTGCTTGTCGTTGATCGCAGACTGTGATTGGCTGTGACCATTTCCAGTTTGTGCTTCATTTCGTTGCTGATCCTTAGTTTGCCCACGCTCCCCGGACTAGGTCTCAACGCGCCTACTTCCAATGATTTATACGACGACTTGTGGACTTCTGTTTGCTCTTTGGGCGACTGTTGTTTCATCGATTCGGACGGCTGTTGTATTTCGTACTCTTCCCATTCGACTCCGTTCAGTTCCCCGTCTTGACTCGAGTCCTAAATACATAATGTGATATAATATGCGACTACAATATTTATATATGTATTTCCAGATTCTCAAGTAACCGAGGCAAAAGTTATTGATATATTTTATTATAATAATATATTCGTGTAATAAATGTATTTTGAATTTTGTAAACTAAGGAAACTCGTCGAAAGATTATAATAGGTAATTTATATACGTAAAATATATATTTTTAAATCAAATTAAATCCAGGCATAATGATTTAAGCTCACTTGTGATTGTTTGTGTCTTTGGTTTTGTTGTTGTTTGGACATTTTAAATTGCAAAAAACTTTGGTGTGATGGAAACCCGTTAATGTCACCAGGCACACCATTGCTTGCGCCATCACTTGGCGGCGGCCATCTCCATTTACCAATGCGCACGGTTTTCGCTCGGCCATACGGATCCATGAATGGCCTTACCTCGCTAGGGTCGCATAAGTCTGGTGGCGGTGGCATAGGAGGTGGTGGAGGTACAGAACTCTATACGATTCAAATGTATTCAAATTATAGCCACATACAATAATATATAATATTTAAGCATTAAAAAAACAACAATGTGTTAGGTATAAAGTTTTATAAGGTATTTACCTTTCCAATGTTAGAGTCCATGGATGATTTTCTGCTCTTTAACTCACTTAAAACATTTGTAAATGTCGAATGTGGTGATCCTGCGTGGAGTCCCTAAAATGTGTTAAGTGTGTAAAAATGTAATCATCTTCAAATATGACATAGATAATAATAGACTATAATTGAGTACTCACTTGAGATTTATTTGTGGGTGTAGATTTATGTTTTGGAGGTGAATTGTTCCAGACTCCTGACGTATTTTCAGGTCCGGCCTACAATATAATTGGATTAAAATTAATACTTTTCATTAATTGTCAACTATAATATTTTAATAAATAATTAGGAGGATTGTTACTATTTTGTTTTCTACCAATGCGTTAATATTAAAAACACTTGGTTATCTAATTAAATATTATTACATTCAAGACAATAAAATAAATAAAAAACATAGTACTATTATTATTCAAATTTTCAATGTTTATTACTTTCAGCCTTTTAGTGTTCTTTTGAAGCTAAAAAACCGGAACAACAATAAACTACATTATCGTTTTAAAATTAATAATAACGTTTTATTTGGTACTATAGAGTAATTTAAATACACACTTGTATAAAAAATATATATACATGTTTATATGTATATAACCATTACAGATGATTGAATTAATATTTTTTCCGGATTATAACTGTCTCATCATTAATAGATTTTATTTTATGTTTAAATTCATAATGCACAATAGATAATACTGATAAAAGTATACTATTTGTGTTATCATTGCGGTATTAGCATTTGATTATTTCATATACTTTCAAACAGATCGACGAGCTGGTGTATAACGCGTTATTTTATACTATTTGCCACTCAGTCCATTACAGTTATAATACAGTATAAGCGTATCGGGGGGTGTAATGACGATTAAAAATATTGTAAAAATGACGATCGTCGGGTACAACTCGCAATCTGATGTAACACTGCGCGTGCGAATCACACGAGTAGCATTCGATTATATTCTCGAACGAAGCACATACCGGTGGCAATAGCTGTTGCTGTTGGAGTAACTGGTGGAGGGCCTGGTTCTGCGCGAGTATTTGCTGTTGGATTTGAATGTTTTGCGCCATGGCGGATTGCAAGAACGCCTGGTGCAGGTTCGTCTGGTACGCGAGCATGCTGTCGCCCGACGACCCGTTGCTGGTAGCGTTGGACGCGTTCGCCGGTACGCCAAGACCTGCGGCGGTAAAATCAAATCCCATATTATCGTTATTATTATTATTATTATAAAACAATGGGCGTAAAAACGAAACGTGAAAAAAAACCGGTAACAATCGTTGCGAACGCGAAAAAATGATACAGTTATTATTATTATTATTATTATCATCGCCGTAACGTATGGGTTCGATAATGTGTTATTATTTGTGCGATTGTGTACGCGACGCGTTGACGGCGTTGCGCGCCGATCCGTCGAATGACGTCGGCGGTGCGTGGCCAGCAGGAAACGGGGCTGCAGGAGAAATTTATTTAGAGCGCACGCATCGCGGCGTCCGTCGTCTGCATGTGAACTCTCTCAGGCCATTGTTTTCGTCTTGTGCGACCGCATTAATGATGATGATAATAATAATAACAATAGTAATAGTATCGTTTTGCCTATATCGTGCTGTCGTTGTTAACATTTAGAAATAAAAAAACCAAACGCAAACAATGCATCAGACTAACCGCCGTTCGAAGTGTTAAACATGTTCTGTGAGTTCATGGCGGGCATGAGTAACGACGGCGGCGAAAGGATGGTGGGCAACACCGGTGGTGAGCCGATCAGTGGCGACATGCCGAACGAAGCGTTTCCGGGCTGTCCCGAACCATTCTGCGGAAACATAAACGTAAGTACACGATAAATATTTGGAAAATAAATAATTCAGTTTTCAATAGGGATACACTTGTAATAACACAATATAATACAACAATATGCGAATACAGGGTGGAAACCCTCAGTGGCGTAGTTTTTTTTTTTGGAGGAAGGGGTAATATATACATATTTTTTACATATTGTGTCTAAAAATATAGCGGAAAAACAACAGGCAACACCCTTTTACTCCTCAAATAATATACCAATAATAAATCTATACAATATAAACTATTTTAATGACAAATTATTAATTATATAAAATACATATAAAAAAATTCAAGCTCAAGCATAATGATTAGAAACAAAAAAAGAATGTGTCATAGTATTTAATTAATCAAAGCTTAAAAACAATGAGGAAAGATATATTTCCCTCCACTATACAATTTCACGGAAACAACTGTCCCTGCTACAGATTACGACCAAGGAAATAACACTGTCTCTCCGTATCAACAGACGCGAAACTGGGTGCAAAACGCCCACCCCATTATTCTTTTCCGTCGTTAATACATTACATTAATAATATATCGTATATACTTAGTACACACCTGTTGCTGGGAGGCGACACCCCGACCGCCGCCCTTCACGGTCCTGGCGAACATCGAGATGTCCAACGACGACGGTTCAAAGTCTCCGTCCTGCGATGGACTTTCATCGGACCTCGACGCCCGACTAGTTTCATTCGATCGTCCGCCGCCACCCTTTATTCTCTTTGCAAAGTCCCGAGAATCCAAAGACTCACAGTCTTCCACGGATTTGCTCTTCGACGAACCTTTAATGGATGCGGCTAGCGATCTGGCGTCAGACAGCTGGTCCAAGACTGGATTGAACAGATCGTCGAGGAATTGATCCACGTCCGACGCCTGCGATGGCACGCGTACCCGTCTGACGTGCGATGCTAATCCGAAAAAGTAATCGACATAATTTAGTAATAATATATTATTGTAGTTACATGACGAGAAGGGAAAAACAAAGTGGAAGGCTGTAAATTAGTGTCATTAAAATAGAAAGAAAATCGCCTTGAATCGCCGTTGCGGCGTGTCTTTAGAAATAACACTTATTTAATACAACTGTTATAATAATATATGTACGTATAGGTACAACATTTCCATAGATATGTACGTATAATGCAAGGTCAAAATACTCGCAAGCACTGCGTCTGTTTACCATTCACATGCCTGTGGGAATATTGTTAGCCAAAAAGTTGAATACATTTCTAATATAATTGGATTTGTTTGTCTAGGAAAACTTAAGACTCGCAAAAATAATTGTTGATTAGATACTATTTTTTTTCACTTTGCTGAATTAATTTGTTTTAGTTTGATTCGTAAGTATCGTTTTGTTTTTACCGAAATATCGCTAGTGAATGCCTATTAATAATAGTTATTTTTGTGAACACATTGCATTGTTAGA
The DNA here is from genome assembly GCA_014851325.1 of Pentalonia nigronervosa. Taxonomy (NCBI): domain Eukaryota; kingdom Metazoa; phylum Arthropoda; class Insecta; order Hemiptera; family Aphididae; genus Pentalonia; species Pentalonia nigronervosa. The sequence continues at coordinate 101,845 of JACXSJ010000452.1, read as the reverse complement.
CGAACTGGTTTTAATGACTGCAAATTGTAATATGCAACATATATAATGATATTATGCTTTATAGTTACCTAAAGACGGAGCTTCACTTGTATCAGACATGGCACAACTTCTCGCCTCAGACTTGTCAGAATGTTTGTTATCCATTTGTGATTTAATAGAATGCGAACCACGTTTACCCGCATACTGTGATTTGATGAATCTATGAAAAATAACAGTTATTTTATTATTTTGTCAATGATAAAATTATGTTAGGTTGATTTTGTGTAATTACATCTAAGTATATCTGCTATTTTATAATCATTAAATCGATTATAATAGGTGTACCTTCGTTAATAAAAATAACACATCACACTACTATGAGTCATGAGATGTACTTATCTTTTTTTTTTACCTGGGGTGGCCCTTAATGTATGAGCCTTTGTCGTCTTCACTTCTAGCATTTATATCTGGATAGTCAAAATCGATTTGACTATGGGACATCACGTCTGACGATGCACTGTAAAATTTTCACAAAAAAATGGCGATTAATTTCGATAAATGTAAACAATTTTTATTAATTAAACACTTATAAAACATAATATAATTAATAAAAATACCCGTTATAGTTTCTCGTTTCACCCCTCTGGCTGACTGATTCTAAATTATCGTCATCCACCGACTTGGCGATGTCATCATCATCATCGTCATCATCGCCTTCGTCGTCGTCGTCATCGTTCTCATCTTCGCTATCGGTGTCTTTTTCGGTTTCTTGTATACGCTCCATTGACATGTATCGCTCGTTGAGCTTGCTATGTGATAAGCCCAATGAGTCTAGTTTTTTCGGAGCAATTGCGGTTTGCGGTACCTGTAGTAAATATATTGCAATGTTTTACAATGTTAAATTTACGTCGATGATAAATCAATTCCAATACTAACCGGTGTAATTAAATTATCGAGACTTCTGGATCGACTTGTCTTCTCAAAGTATCTGTCATTTAAAGCAGATTGTCGCGAAAGACCGTTTTCTGCGCTATGATCTCGAGACACCGATCTAACTTTTTGCTAAACATTGGAAATAAGAATTAAAATAAAGAAACAAATAGTCTAAGAAGATATATTTTTAGACATAGTAGTACACAATGAGTAAGACACGTGTATTACGCTCTTTATATTATTATAACTATTAGTAATCTTTTAATTTTTTTCTATCATTAATTTAATGTCTATATTATGAATAAACATATATACAATATACACATCGCCTTGACATACCAACATTTAAGAATAATTATTAAATTAATTATATAATGACATACAAATATTATTGAACGATTCTTTGGAACATCATTCATCTATTCATATAATACCTGTCATACATCTAATGTACAGATGGCCCAACGAAAAACTAGTACAGAAAATATCATACGATTCGAACATTTATTTCTAGGACGGACGTAATTAACCGAAGACAATTTATTTATCTTGTGCGTTTAGCACGAATTGTGTAACATAGTCTCTTGTCTTATAAGAATCAAAATACTATGTCTTAGTAAATGGTATTACCAAAGTATAAAATATTATAACATTGAGTAACATTGAACGATTTTTACGTCACATTATAATGATAATCTACAATTAAACGTCGTTAACTTTTTGACTTACTGGTTTCACCACTGGTGGTTGGGGTGGTGGTACAGTCGGTCTGCGGTTCACGGACACGGGTTCCACCTGTTGGCATCAAAAACACGATTTTAGAACGTCTACGAAAATGAGTGCGTGAGTGTATATTGCACATTATTGATTTTCCAACGGTTCAAAATAAAAAAAAGTATTAAAAAGAAAACTAATATTGTGTGCGAATACGATGCATGGAGAAAGATAGGATGTTGAAATGGCAAAAAATATCGGTATAGACAAAACGGAAACTTTATTTGAGAACTGTTATCTATAAATTAAAAACAAATCCGATTTATAATAGATAATAAGTGCACGCGTTTAAACGGAATGTATGAAATATGTAATGACTGTACACGATATACCTTAGAAACGGGCGTCATCGGCGACGATGGTTGCGGTGAGTGGGGCGGCTGTTTGCCGACCGGATATCCAGGCGGCGTTTCCACTTCGGATATGGAGTCGAACACGTAATCGAACCCGTTTCTCTGGTCGTTGTCCAGTGCTACGGTCCATCCGCTGCACTCGGCGATGCCCCTCTCAGCGAGCAAGGCAGAAGCAACTGCATGACACCGAGTCCACGATTCGACGCCAGCGGTCATCGTCTCACCGTCGGGCATTGCGAATTCCAGCGCCGTGTTGAACCGCTTCCGGTTAGCCCTCCACTCCAGTAGACATGGGGCCGAGGACCGGGCTGGTGGCGTGCAGGTGTGCCCAGACAGCAGCTTTCTCTGGCAAACGCTTTTGTAGCCGTCGTAACCGTGATCGGAAACGTACCTGTAGCAAATTGAAAAAAAATGTTATCTTAAAAAAAAACCTTTCCGACCGATTGCAAAAAGATATAATGAATTTGAATTTGGGACGCATTTCGAACGATTGCTGTACAACAGATTAAGGTTATTATTATCATTTGTAAAGCGTGTGCTTCATTTACTTCAACAAGTATTTGTACAGCGGCCCGGTTGGAGGGAACGCCGAAAGACAGCTGGCCATCAACAGCCAACATCTTTCATTATTTGCTTCGACGTCGTTGCGCCAAGTCTGATTTACCAATTGACACAGAATTTCATCCCTCAGTCGTTCGTTGGCCAAACCCTAGGCAAAACATTAAATATATATAACAAAAAATACAAATATCTTTAAGTTATTTGGTTATAATTATATGTATATTGAGATAATCATAATACGCATCTATGATTAATATTGTTATTGGTTAATGGTAATGACTAATGAATATGTCAACAAAAGCAGATATGGAAGGTATTCCGGTTGATAATAGTGTTGGGAATGAAATCCGAATTTTTCAAAAATCTGTCATTTCGGATTTTGAAATCTAAAACTCGGATTTTCGGATTTTAAAATTCGAGGTTTGGGTTTGTCATCATTGTAAATATCTATATTTTAATCATAAAACTTTCATTACACCACTTTATGGCCATTTTTTCAATTCTTGGACAAGATGATGATGGTTTAAAATGATGGAAATTAGATATCTCAATAATTAGTAAACATTTCAAGTCTCATGTACTCATGTAATTATTCTAATAATTGAAATTTGTGATACTAATTTAATTTAACGCTTATAATGTAACATATAAATTTAGTTAAAAGCCTTGAACTTATACCTTACAGTTTTGATAAATTTTTTTTATTTTGTTAGTTGCTTTAAATAAAGTTCTAGTTACAATTAGTGTTTGAGTACTAAAGTCTATAAATAACATGTTCAAAATACTAATTTATTTTAAAAAATGTGTAGTTATTTTGTATTTAATATAAATAATTCTTGAAAGAATACTAATTCAATGTTTTCAAATTCGAAATCCGGATTCAATGCAAAATCCGGATATACAGTAAAATTCGTATTTTAGATTTCGAACTTGAAACATCCGGATTTTCAAACTCCAGCGAAACCGGGTTTTTCCCATTAATAGTTGATAGTTCTCAAATGGGTGACCACCACTTGAGAGCTGAGAATCTATGCATCTAAGCAGCACTGCACGAGTACGTCTCATAAGATATTATCTAGTCATTAATAATAATCCTCCAGATAAAAATAGGTTAGTCCTAAAATCGACTAACAGCTAATAATATATAATAACATTAATAACAATAACGTTATAGTCTGGTACAAATAAAAACAAAATTGTATGTTATAGGTAGTTAAGTGGGTGATAAATTGAAGAATGATGTAATCATCAGTAATTTTCAAATATTTACATAATATTTTGTTTAACATTGTTACCCGACATTACACATTTTCTGTAGTTTTATATTATATTTTTTTTTTACTATACAGAGTTCAGTTTCTTATGGTTACGTTTCATTTTATATTAAATAATACTCCATTTATAGGAAGGTAATAACTATAAGTTAAGGCCGTAACTGAAAATAAATTTCAGGTGGGGCACAACTTTTTTTAATAACTTTATTCTTAATACAATTATAGTCAATACACTAAATTCACTACTAAAATGTATTTGCTTTTAAAAATTTCGGGGAGGTTAGGACCCTGGACCCCCCAGTTATGGCCTTGGTATAAGCTATTATGAGTTTGAATGCTATGCTAATTTAATAATACTATAGTATACTAATAATACCTATAAGGTTACTACGATAGGTTCTAATTTAATTAATGCTTTTAATGATGTTAATTAGTCGATGTGGCAATAACATTATAATTGGTTGTAAAATGTGCATCAAATAATGGTGTATAGTTAGGAAATTAATGTCCGGCCAATTACAGTGTTACGGAGCAAATAGGTTATAATGTTTCTGACATAAATTACTGGTTAATCGTGTAAGTTTTCAAGTATTATCATTTTTAACCGTTTTACGTATAAATATAATAAATAAACAAAAATAATGTACTTTGTGAATGATGTAGTCTGCAAGCGCTTGTTCTCTTTTGGGAGATAATGACACGTCGTTCATGAATCTAAGTATTAATTTGAAAATTGCAATCGAATCCATGTAATCGGAATCTTTACTTTTGTGGAGAAATGGAGTTTTTATGGGTTCTTTTTTCATTCCCCATACATGCGACTGAAACAAAAATTAATATATTTTAAATATTGTTTTTTTCCAACATATTCTATGATATTATGTATATTACTTTGAAATAAATATTTGTGAACTTTGAAAAAGCATGCTGATCAATATCATTTGGTAGAGCATATTGTTCTTGAACTTCAACGATTGGACCGACTACTTTTACCAATTGCCTTTTGTTGTGTAATGGCTGCCATTCTATAATTCGAAACGTATTAGTAAATATTTTCAAGCGCTTTTATAAACTGTATTATTAGAAAACTATTTTTATTTACACTACTAGAACAAATAATTATTAGCATAATTTATAATTTTATTTTTAAAAGAATAAAAGCCATTAAGATATTATGGATTTATCTAGGATTAGGTCAGAGAAAATGAATTCCCTCTACCTTAATTTTAGATAAAATAAAACTGGTTGAATAACGATTTTATAGCATGATGGAGGGAGTTTAGGGAAGGTGGTGTAAGAGCAACTATTTTATTACATGTGTATGGTGGTATAAGTTGTGGTCCCAATGTACCTTCACAAACTTTGCACACTGACTCTACAAAGTATTTTTGGATTAATTAAAATGGATTTAAGATTAAAAAAAAAAAACGAGCAAATACGTATTGAGAACGACAAATCCAAATGATAATTTATATTTGAAAGCAGTAATCTAATTAATATTCCAAGTACGTATAAAATTTAAATGAATATTAATGTACGATAAAAAAAATAAAAAGTTATGTCATGGACAAAAATCTTATTTTATTCATTTGATAGACTGTTTTCATAATTTCAAATTAATAAATACAACACAGATAGTGAAATGTGTCTATTTATTCAAATGGGCATTAATAATTACACATGTATGTTTTATCCATTAATAAGTATTATGGGAAAATACCAATAATATATCAACTGAAAAAAGATAAATTACAAAACATAAAACATTAACAATTTAAACGAATATTGTAAATGTAGTTACTATTTAACTATTTAATTATACCGGGAAATCTATCCAAGATATATAGATCAATAATAAAAGTCAAGGAGTACAAATAAATTGAATGCAAATATTGGAAGTGATTCTCGTTCTCGATGGGTTGTTACAGTGACAAAAAAAAAAAAAATAAATGGACAAATTATCTAGGTAAATAATATAATGTAAAAACATTTAAATAATTATCAGATTTTTCAATTCTGAAAACTGTTTACCTTCAATTTTATTAAATATTAACGCGAGTTCTGCTGGAATATCTAACGTATTCAGACTTGGTACAGTTTGTGGCCTAGCATTTCTTTCTTGTTCTTCTTTCTGAGCCTTGACTCTCGCCCTCTCTTTCGCCAAGTTAGCTTTTCGTTTCATTTCCTCCTATTGAATTAGACACAATCGATATTTAATATAATTTATTAACTGTGTACTAACTGTGTTTGTACATGCCTTCAGTTGGTTGTATCGTTTTCGCTGCCGTCTACCCCTGAAAGTAGCTTGCGCTTTAACCACGCCACGTCTCAAAGTCTCGTATCTTCTCCGCTGCATCCATCCGCGCACGGACGCTTGCAACTTGATCGCACTCTGCCTTTTTGCGGTGTACCTGGTCCGGGCGAGGAACCCTCGGACGTTTCGTTGTAGTGTGATCGCCGCCGTGTTCAGAATGGCAGCTCTTTCCCGTTCTAAGTGGCGTTCTAGGCTTTCCCGAAGAAACACCCGACTCGTGCCTAACTGGTATTCGTCCGAGTGTTTTTCCAATATTGCTTGACAGATTTCCCTAAGAAGTGTCCAGAAGTGTCAAGAAAATATGTTGTTTAATAATATTATTATTATACTAATCAATTTATTGTTTTTAATTTCGTGTTTATTTATTTTTTTAAACGAATAATTTGACAATATATAATATACCTGTTCGGCGTGCCTTTCGGCGGCAGTTTTCGTTTTCGTACCAAAACGCGATATCTGTCTACGAATTCGCTGAACTTCATGCGCACTGGATAACCAAGTTTACGGATCCGTATCGTTTCCAACATTCCCGAATATCGGAGTTGTTCCAATACCGTGGGCATATCGAATTTCATCGATACCTTCTCACAGTTTGGTTTGATGCAACGCACGAACCACGGATGGCACCTAAACCACGAAATGACAGTTGTTTAGGGGATCAATTGAAATGCACGTTAAAAACATACCCAGATATGGACTCCAAAAGCTGTTGTAGTGAATCGTGAAACCTAGCCGCGACAGTCGGCGTTCTTGGCTTCATGGTAACGAATCTGCCGTTTGCCTTGTTTAACGTTTTTGAAGCTTCAAAATTATTCCGTAAAGAGCTGAACATTTTGCTTAACATCTATAAACAATTGTGGAGGGAAGAACATTAAAAAAAAACTTAAGGTTTAACTCTGTACTGTGACACGAATACTCACGGGTAAAGAACTCGATATTAATAGTTGTACGACATCAGGCCTTAACGTGTCACGATTCTTATCTAGAAACCCGTCGACGTTGTACCACACAGGTCCGGCATAATGTCGAACACCAAATTCCGGACCATTTAATCTGGGCCTAGAGTATAATTCGTTCAATGCGTGGTTGTAATGGCACTTTTCTAAAAACGATACATCGGTGGCACGTGGGAAATTGGACTCGTCGTCTAGAAGGTGCAATATGCCGACAGGTTTTTTTGATAGCAACTGAATCACTGGTAAATTGTCCTGAAAACAAATAATTGATTAACCATAAGATTAAAAAAAAAGAAAAATAAAAATACTGTATGAAAGTCTATTATTATTGTATTGTGTTTACATTGTACGCAATGTTTTGCCATTGAATTTTTTCCTTGGCGTACTCTTGTTGTTCTAATTTAAATATGTGTTTATTGAAGTATACTTGTAAATTTTCGTTGGCGTAGTTAATGCATAATTGTTCGAAACTGTTTTCCTGAAATCAAACAATATTTTAATAAGTTAATTTTGTTGGGTAAATACTTTTGTTTGTCTTTACCTTGAAATCTTCAAAACCAAAAATATCCAAAATCGATATAGCTGTTGTTTTTTTAGTTCCCTTGTACACGATGTGATTAATCCTTGCTACTAGCCACGTAAAAAGTGAACTATATAAGGCCTTGGCAAATGCATCTCTAGCGTCCAATGCTTGATCAATATTTAGTGCGGTCAACACACGTTCATTACGAGCTTCCTGAGTAAAACAGAAAATAAATAATAAATAAAATTGATCTATAAACATTGATAGTTAATAATTGAACACGAACAGTGGTTTTGGTCGTTAATGCTTCTTTGATACCATCCACATCCAATCGGAGCAAATGCCCTGTCCATCTGATTTCTGCATCAGAACCAATTTCAACACCTTCTTGTCCGTGTTTTAACTGTTTACGATGGAAATAAACATTTCCCAAGTGTAAAACTGTACAACAAATTTAAATAAATATTAATTTCGTCCGTGATTAAAGTGCAAATATTAATACGAGTGTGCGTATAACAAATATATGTAGGTACATGCATTATGCAATATGTGTTACGTCTGCGTGACTTGTTTTTTTTTTCAGAACGAGAACCCTTTATAATTAATTTTATTATAATTTAACACGGATCTTATACAGTTTAGATTCTGAACAGAAGAGGAAGCCATTGCAGGTTTTTTAATGATGCATGCTATTTTTATGTGTATGTTATTAGAATCATTGTTTCTGAATCAACATAAAGAGCTCAATATGTTTTACACAGCATTTCTATAAAAAGCAAACCACTAATATGGTACATTGAATAATGGTTAATTTTTTTAAATTAATATTAGTTTGGCCAACGGTTAATTTAACTTCTATAAGTATCTTACATTTATTTAACGTTTTATTGAACTGTATCAATATATTATTAAAATATTTATAAATAAATAATTAAGCATTAAAACAAAATTCATACTTCAAATAATATTTGAAATGTATACCAATAATGTTATTTTTTATTATATTTTACCTGAAGCCAATATCCGAAATATTGTGTCTTGTTCTTCTGACGTGAATCCGAGAACTTGCATCGCCGACATAAGTGATTGAAAATCTTCTCCGTCATATTTACCATCAATTTCACAATTTCCGCCTTGGTTTAAATAAAAATATTTGTCAGCCGATAACAAACCATATTTAAGTTTCTCCTCGTCAGCAAGACCAGCCAATAGTTCATAAAACACATGGTAATTTCGTTCTTCTGGAGCTTGTGTTACTATTCGTGATTTTTCTAGTAGATATTCTGTTACTTTAGCGCCCAATATAACTCCTCTGAAATTTCAATATTTCATATTAATTATTTTTAAATAAAATCGTTAAATAATAATTATGCCTTATTTGTATCAAATTTAAGGTTTAAAAATTTTCAGTGATATTATTAAAGACAAATTTGCATGTGACATCTCAAAATTTATAAGCATATAAGATTAGAATTATATATCACTGCTATGAGTACCTATAAAATATGTTATATAATTAATGTACCATAATACAGTGCATAATTGAAGCACCCAATAACGAATACTTATGAAAATAGAACTAATTAATATTGTTTTATATTTTTATTTAACATTATTATGGAAAATTCAATAATTTCATTAGAACGTGGTAAATACTTAATTTGTAATAACACATATAAATATCGATTTAGACGTCAGCAGAAAGATGGGTTATATACTTATATGTATATAAAATGGTTACTGGTTAAGTACAAAGAAAAACTGAAGTACCAGTATTCTAACGATGTTTGATAAAAAATTTGTGAGTTTTTTGATGAGCATATCCATAATAATAGTCTGCACGAAAAAATCGAGCAACAGATTAAGAAAAAACTGCAAAAGCAAAGCAACTAGAAGTATACCCAACATAAGTTACATCTGCTGGTTTTTAAATTCTGTTTAAGAGAATTTTAAATGGACTTTCTTTCACTGATACAACAATTTGGAAACGTTGCATTAAATTTCGTTAATAATCGTGTCGTTTTAGACTCAAAAAAAATCCTTTGTTTAAAAAGGCCGTCCCAACATTTTAAACTAATGCGATAATTGGTATTTTAATTATCAGCTTATTTAAAACTTTTACATACTGTTTAAAATGAACTTCTAAAAACTTTCCGAACCGGGATGAATTGTCATTACGCACAGTTTTGGCGTTACCAAAACTTTCTAGTAACGGGGACGCTTCTAAAATTTGTTCGGTAATGAGATTTGATGGTGATTTGTTAACAGCTGCTAAATACTGCATAATAAGCTTAGTGGATTCTGTTTTACCAGAACCCGATTCACCAGAAATGACGACTACTTGATTTCCTCTAAGCAGCATTCCGTATGCTGCAGAACCAACTGCGAACAAATGACTAAAAGAAAAACCGATTTAATATATTTTATTCATTAGCTTCAAAATAATTTTTCATTTTGGGAAAACGAAATAATTCTCATTGATTAAGAGCGCACTCACGGTGGTAATGTTCCTAAAATTTGGCCCTCGTACTTTTTCACCATGTCTAACCCATACATATCGTACATTTTGTATGGGTTCACTGCCACTAATATGCTTCCAGTATACGTCTAAAAAAACAATGATAAATTAATATAATATACGTAGATGCAGTTACAATATGTTTCTGAACGAATTCCTTCTTACAGAACGATTCTGTCAATTTCGACATTTGTTATTAAACGGGTTTTTTGACAAACGTGCATTATACAGTACACGTGTATGCTATAATACGTTTAAATACTTACATATATAAGCTCTTTGTCGTATCGAATTTTCAAATTCCACAATAACGAAGCCTCGTTCAAGTCTCTAAAAATACATTTACGCATAAAAATTTAAGTCTATTTATTTTGTTATTCATAAAAAAAAAAAACACTTACGTAAGTTGTATCATGTCTTCAATACCATTTTGACCAAGATCTTGTCGCCGGTTAACACCGTTAGAACTCGTAAGTGAAAAAATTTGTGTCTATCGAGTTCAAAAATATTGTTTTATACAATTGCAATAGCAAATATTTCACTTGGGACTTACTTTTCCCGCAATGACAGCCTGCACAGTGAGTACTTGCGCAGGTTTGTGGTATTCCAAAACTTCTCCGGGTAAGACATGACCAACGCCCGGGTCAAACCACACAAGCTCACCCTAAATCAAATAATAAAATATTAAGTAACAAATAAAAATGTTTTTCTCCTTTTACGGTGACATTTACACATAGATTTGTGTTTTGTATCAATTATATATTTAAATATTTTAATATGTGCGTCTACTCAATAATTATAAAGAAGTCTACGTTTTTCTTATTATTATCACCACGAACAATAATACAATTTACACCATACATAGTTTTATATCTATCATTAATTATTAATTTAAATATAGTATGAAGAATTTTGCATTTTGAAATAATTGGTCAGCTTTTAATTTATAAATGCAATAACACACACAGACGTAATATGCATACCTATGTATATACATTTATTGCCAAGGTCAATAACAAAATCAATTTTTCTTTTAACTCCATTGGTTCTGCTTCCATTCAAATATGTTTTTATTTTTTTAATTACTGCACATATGGTACTTAAATTTTTACAATAAAACAGTATTTTTTTTTTATTTGGACCAAATATAACAATAAATAATGCATACTGGTTGCACTGCAGTTTGGCATCGATTTGAAATACAGATCTCATTGGGACTATGTACATAGATAAAACTTCAGAATACACAATAAATAGCCCATAAATCCCATAATAATATGTTTATAGGAATGAAATATTTTTTCTTTACAATGTAAATCGATTACAAGTAATATGATCATTAAAACGGATGCAATAAATATCATGATAAATTGAGCCGTATAATGTAATAACAGATGGTCCCTAGAGCTAGCTAATAATAATTTTAAATAAATAATGGTTGCATCAACGATTTCATTCCGGATACACGAAATAGTAGTCGGAAACAACAAACTCCAAGAAAAAAAAATATAAATAATAATAATAGAAAGAAATATTGTGGAAGTTATACAAATATGCCTCAGAAATTATGGTACGTATAATTTTTTACTGTTATAGGGCGACTGCGCAAAATTTCTTGGTAATAAAAATGTTTAAAAACAATGATAAGTAGCTTGGAAATTTCCAAAAAGGATGGTAATAATGTTAATTTATTTTTACATTACATATTGTAAAAGATACATAATAAGTACAATAAGTATAACCATTTTCCAACATACTGCAGATACTGTTTAAACTCTTTCGGGAATAGGTATAGGTATAATACTACACCTTCTACTTTCTAAAATTATATTAGGAAAGTGGAAACTATAAAATACACTCGTCGCAATTCTAAATCCGTTTTTTTCACTGACGCATATATTGATTGATTTTGATAAATTATTTTGTGCATTTATGTACTACTTATTGTAAATAAGTTCACACAAATTATCGAATCGAGCAAAATATAAGTAAATACCTTTTAATATTATTAACGCGTAGTTTAGTTGTTAATTCGATATTAAAAACATATAAAACGAAAGACTCAAGTCAACGTATTTTTAATGGTCGGAGTTTCTTGTTTCAATTTCTATTTAATTGATTAAGGTATCTACATACCGGACATTTCAATAAATACTAAAAATGTGTGACCCAATAAACTAAAAATTGAAGACGAATACGAATTTTTTAACGGCCTGACTCTCTAAAGAAAATGGATTTGTTATTTTTCTTAAGTACATAATGATCTGTGTGTATATTCTTTTATTTGTATAAATTATTCGCGAATTAGGTCTATAATTAGTTTAATCACTCAACGTTATCTCGAAATATCTTTATATAAATAACAATTCGATTTGAATAATAACTCGATTTGATAGCAATACATGTTATATTTATATTCATGCTATACATAGCAATGAAAGTATACATGATCTAAGTAATAAAATATTTGAAGCGTTTAATTTATCTCGAGTACTTGCCTAATTAGTATTTTGTTAGATATACCGAACAAAAACAGAAAGATTTAAAATTTATATTATAAATACAATAATGATATTGTTAATATTAGACGTTTTTATATGAAACCGTAGACATAAATTATACATATATACAAAATATTAGAACAGTCAACAAAAGTAATCAAAGAAAATTTTCCAACAAAAGATACTTATTAGTAATACAAAACTGTACTAGAAAACTCTTCGACGTATTGTCGAAGTTTTGCACTGGGACTTTGTATTTTTGGCATTTTAACGAAAACAATACAGTTTGCAAACAAGCAAAGTATCACCACACACGCGATATACGACAATGACTAGGTCATAACACATACTAACTAACTACTAACTAGTCTATAATCCAGAACAGTATTTTATTATTTATATATTAATATTTTAAAATACAATAGTACATATAACCTTCAGCGTACGTGTTTTCGACGATAAGATAAAATAGATTAAATTACTTTTAAGTATTTTTTTACAGTGATGAAATAAATTGTAATGAAATATACCATAAAACATACATTTTTTTGCGTTTTTGTAATTAAAATATGCAATGATATTTATTTTTTCAAAAATCTGAAAAAGTATGCATTTTATTCAAAATATGCAAAAACAAATACCACTATTTACCCCACCATGAGCTGATTCGTGGATATTATTAATAAAAATATTAATAAGAAGTTGTAAAAAAAAAACATACCAATGTATATAAATCTTAGCCCTACTTAATACCTAGTCATTGCTTTTATGGGTACTGGGTAAACATTATATATGCCGTACAAAACTTTTTATTTTTTTAAGAATTACAAAATACAGGGTGTCTCACGAGAATATGCTAATAAAGTGGCGGAGCGATGTTAATTCCATTAGCCTGTCATTTTTAAATTAGAAATTTCTCGTGAAACCCTTCGAATAAAGAACCGCGTCGAAAATTAAATTTGGTTTTTAAGTTAACGAATTGAGATAGGTTTTAAATATTTATTTTTTAGTAATGACGTGACTAACGTTAAGTGCTCTACCCACACTGTGCAAATATTGGTGAAAAATTGTACCTATAATTCCTTATTTTTCAATAATTAATAAATATAAATTGAAGATATAAAACACTACAAAATATATAGAAAAATATTGACGGAAAAAACGAAGCGGCCCTAGTGTTGTAAATTACTGGGAACGTAACTCGGGATTAATTCCTGAGAATGCTCGTGGATGATCAGGATATCGAAAAATACCATTGAATCCATTAATATTTATTATTTATTAATTGGGCATGTTAAATAATGGTGAATTTCAATTATATATTCAAATATTTTACTCAAATACAATCCCTACACAGTTAAACTATAATTGAAAAACAAATAATTAAATTGTAATTGCATTTCAAAAATAAATTATAAACAGTAGATAATCACTCTGCAATAATATCTACTGCAGTAGATATCAAGCATACCCCGTCATCGAGTAAGTCACTGTAATGAATGTGTTAAATTTGAATTCAATGATAAACCATTGAATACGAAAAACGTTTCTCAGCGAAAACAGACCGTTTAAGTTATTATAATATATATATATATATATATATATATATATATATATATATATATATATATATATATATGTTACTATAAGTATATTTCATGACGTGTCTTTTGATATGGCTATGGAAGTAATTTATTTCACTATTAGTATTACCTGCGGTAAGTTTATGCAATATTTTTTTTATATTTTATTTAAAATATTTGTGAAATTATGGTTAACTTTTTTTTTAAATTCTAGTCAATTGTCAAATTTAACAATGTTACATCAACTATGATTCTTGATTTCATATTTGAAAAGGATTGTGTAGGTGTTTAGTTATTTAAAATATGATCTAGTTTAATTTAGTATGTAAGAACAATTTATACAAATAATATATTTAGGTTGTATTTCAAAAACAAAAATTCTAGCTGGTGGTAGTATTTTTCAAAAATGTCCATTTGTTAAATGTTTTATATGTATATATTTTTTTTTTTTTTGTTTGCAATTTTACACACAATTTATAATTACATTACAATTATATAGAATGCTTAATTACATAAAAATATGCAGCGATGCTATTAAACGCCATTATAGACAAATAGAAGATGTATCGTGTATGTACGTAACTATTAGATATGAATAAACAGTTTAAAGTTATAAAAGTACAATTCTAAGTTAATTAATAACTGACAAATAATAACATACATCTATAGCTTATCACATCAGTTGTACCTTAGAATAATAATTATTCAATGACTTCACATCAATAAAGTGATGTAAGATGTAACTAGATTTTATTTTAAAAATATTAAATACGTTAAACCAAGACACAATACAGGATTTCTTATCAATTGACTTAATCATACAATAATAGTTAAATTATGTAATATTGGAACGATTCACATTTAAATGATTTACTGAGTATTAGTTATTTCGTCATACTTACTGTTGCTCGATTATAATAAAATTACTTTTAAAAATATAATGTACCTAGTTTTCGTAAAACATTACATAGGTACGTTCCGGGAATTTTTCGAGAGTACTAACTCTAGGTGGTCCAATGTATTTTATTATTCATACATAATTACCTATATTTTACATACCTACCAATTTTTATTTCGATTGTAATTTATATATATTTTGTGAGTTTAGTATTGGATTTGTTATTCACACATTTTAGATTCAAAGAAATATATATTTAATTTTTATGTTATAAGATTTTATACACAAATAAGTACATTATAATACCTGTGCAGGCCATGTTTTATAATAGTGTATTATTTTATATTATTCTTATTTATAAGTGCGTTTAATGAAATGTAAATCTTGTCAAAAGAATTCACAAAGCCTCCAGGAGAGATTGAAAACAATCTGAATGGTCACATAGCTCCAAAGTCTCAAGCAAAATGTATTTCAGTTATATCCAAATATTTCTGTGTTATTACTATTAAAACAAATGACCAAATGACAAAAAAAATCGATTTTCACAATGGGGATATTAAATTTTTTTTCATTTTAAAATTGGTTAAAATTTAAAATAAAAATATTCCAAATGAATCGTTATTAACCTATAAATGGATCCCGATTCTTGTGCAAAGTTTTGATATGATTAAGTATGATAGTTGATTTTTCAATAATAGATTCTATTAATACTTATATGTGCCGTAAGTACATAAATAATTTTAGTTTAAAATGTGTATTTCACCAAAAAATATGTTTTTAAATGTTTACATTAAATATATCAGTTTTAAATTTAATTTTTGGAAGTTATAATTCGTTTAAAATGAGATTAATTAAATAGTAAATAATTTGTTTATTTGCTGAATATTTAGACGTCCGACTGAGTACAATGTTTAATTTACATAATCATGAATTAAATTGTGTAAATATCGTAAGAAGGAATGATAAATGCAATTATGTATTCGAATCCTCGAGAGAAATTCAGATTTTTTTGCTTGCGGAGGCGACTCATAAGAATTATTTTTATTTTAAACATATTATGACATTACATCAAAAGAATATAATAAGCTTATTAAAATTGAGTTTCAAAAAAACAGGTCATTTATGCACTAAAAAACAATAATTATTTAACATTTTAAAATTTTAAATGTTAATAATATTATTTATTTATAGAGTGTATCCCATACTACTTAATATATATTTGTGCGTGTATAAGTAAACTTGTAAAAGCGTGAGATGTTTGCAATTAGTTTGCAGTGCTACTATAATATAAAATGTGCATTGTGCTTTTTGTTGCCAAATAGGATCATATATTGTATGAATGTGCAAAATGGACGCTTATAGAGAAATTGACTACACATTTGAAACACTGCCGTAATAAAAATAATTTAATCATTTATCTTACATGCATGGATTTAAAATGTTTAGTAAAAAATATTTACGGATATGATAAATATTAAAATTTCACGAATATATAACGCCTGTTAAAGTGATCGAATAACACCGCAAAAATAATAATAAACTGTATGTACAGTTAAACAGCATAATCCACGAAAATAAAACGAATATTAAACTTGTATTTTACGTTACATTGCGAATATATAAAACAAAATCATTGAAAAATATAAAACTAAACACCAAATAAATGCTGCAAAAATATATGAGTATTATTCAAACAGATAGTAATATTATATATATTATATTATAGACACAAACATCAAGAGTTACGAGTATTTACAGTTTGTTCTATATAACTATATAAGACAGCGTTGATAATAATAATAAAAAACATTTATAAATAAATCCAAAAAAAATATCTTTGTCGGTAAACTTTTGAAGAAGGAATAAATAATACAATCGATTAGGGTAATTTAAAGAACGTATGAAATATGAACGATGAATACAGTTTGCTGTATAAATGGATTTGGTATTATATGCAAAGACAACTAACTCGAAAGTATTAGAAAAGAAACACAATTGGATCAAATCGTTTTTTGAAAAATATAAACAGTAAAAAAATAATATCATATTTTTAAAATAATATGAACAGTTACTATAGTCATATGATTAATATATATATATATTATATTATATATGAGTGTATAATATACATAGTATAACGCCTTTCGTAGTCTATTGTTATAGTTTAATTTTTCTCGTTCAAATCCACAACTCTTTACTCGGAAACGATGCCATTCGCATCTCTCTACAAAATATATAATATACATTGAATATAACTATATATATAAAATACAATCGTTCGGGGTCATTTTGCCCATTTAGGATTAACAAAAACCGATTAAAAAAAAAAAACCAAAATAAAAAACCAACCTAACGAACAGTACAAAATAATAGCAATTTAACTATCATTTTTCCGAGGGGAATCGCAAAGACGATCGACCGTCCCAGTTGCCGTTTTTTTCCAAGCGTTTCCCGAGGGACAAACACGACGACGATCATAGTCGCGCACACCATTATAATTTTACAATCGCGTTGATCGTAAATCGAGAACGAATAGAGGGAAAAAAATATCGACGACTTATGTCCATATAGCGATAATATAACAGTTCGGCGCCAGCGAACGGTGAACCCGACTTAACGAAGGTACACTCATTTTTTGTTTTCTCTTTTCATTAATGAGTGTTTAAGTACACATCACACAGAATTTTTCTTTATATTATACGAAGGGTAATTTTACTTAACAAATACTTATAGAGACGAAAAACGCGGAGTGCATTTATACGAACCTAATATATATACCTATTATATGTACGAAAATAGTTTTTTAACCGATATTTAGGGGTACGATATAAACATATTTAAAATACATAATAATTGAATAATTATAATTATATTAAATTATAATAAAAAATCAGTGATGCATAATGCATATTGATGTAATAAATATACAATATGCAGACATGTTTATTTATATTTTATTATAATTGATAGGTACTATAATTCTGGTTTAATACCTATGTGCTACAGTCTAGTTCAATAAAAGAAAACAATTAATTAAATGCATTGATTAATATACCGTATACGAGATCATATTAAGTCTAAACAGCGTAAGTACTGCTATTTATACAAGTATTTTGTCAATTATTTTATTTATATATACAATTAACTCAAATTAAAATTATGAAGATTTTAAAACTGTAATTTCATCACGTCTTATTTCAAAATTTGATAGTAAGTGAATTTAACAAGCGGAGTGGATACGATATTACGAGAATATGTATACGATATAATATAATAAAGTATACTGTTTTTCATCATGTAGAAAAATTCCTTTTAAAGGACATTAAACTTCGCCATTAAACTTACTAACTATACTCACATAAATAATTAACTTAATTTTAATTTTCAGTCTGTGCATTTATCTATTTCGTGTGTACTAATCTACAGTTTTAGGACCCGCAAGTCCTTTAAAGACCTAACCGTATTATAAATACAACTGCAATAATATTATATTATAATGGAGGATATGTATAGGTGTACTAACCTCGCGGTACGGAACGGTTTCAAACGTTTCGGTTGCACCGCGGTCAGTGGCGTTGTCGGCTCGTCTGATCACGCACGGCGGCGGGTGTTGGGGCTGCAGTGGCGTCACGTCTTCGCTGCTGTGATCGCGACCGCCATTGCCGTGGTCGACAAAAATAATCGCGTTACCGGTGGCGGCGCCGGCGGTCCGCGGGGGACGGCCGTCAACACCGCAGCAACCGCAACCGCGAACGCGGTCCATCGATCTCCACGGCGGACGGCGGCGGGTCGCTGGTTCCGGCAGGGTGTCGCGGCCGCCGGCGGTCAACCGGTACTTGACCCGGCGGTCGTCGGCCGTCAGCCGGTCGAACTGCCGGGCGCATTTTTGCAGAAAGCTCTTGGCCGCCGCGCACGGTTCCGGCGGATCGCTTTCCGCCCAGAAATGGCTCGACAGCTCCCACTGGCTGATCGCGTTCCGTCTCATCGTCGGTCCTCGATCGCCGCACCGCCACCGCGGCCGGACATTGAAAACCGTCGAATAACTGTTATATTTACGCTGGTGCCGACGTCATTTCGTCCATCTCTCGGGGCGCTCGTATAATGGGGTGTGGTGGGGGAGGGGGAGGGGGGGCACAGGTAATGCGTTCTGTGTGTCGCGCGTAGGCCGTATTTCGCGCACAATATTGTATCGGCATCCTCGGAGACCGTGACGTTGTTATGACGCAGGTAGCATATGTAAGAGTGCTGTTCGGACCAGAAGAAGGAAACGTCGGTCTGGTCGCCGCCGGTGCGAGTCGTGATGAGGTATACTACTCGAATACCATACTACATATATAAAACAATACTTAGATGTTGTTATTATTATTACATATATATATATATATATATATATACACGCTCGCGGAACCCACTCGGTGTTGGAAAAAACGTTTTAAAACCGAATCAAATGTCCATGACGCGACACGGTAGCCGTTATATTATTATTATTATTATTATTATTATACGCGTTCCCTTCCAGTCGTTCTATTATAATATATATATATATATGTATAGCTGTTGGCTGAGCAGAGCGATTTCGCTTTCACCTTGTCCGGTAGCGAAATGCGAAAATCTTTACCCCGAAATGTTTCTTTCTCCGGGCGAATGTGAGTTCTTACACGGTAAAACACAGGTACGCGTGTTAGTTCCTACACGGTAAAAAAAAAAAAAAAGAGTTTTTAAAAAAACACGATTTATCTGTATTTATTAATTGGGCATTTTGACCTAAAGTATAATATCTTGCACTACATTTATTTATAACGCAACACCGCGCATTTTCATTTTTTTAGATATATGATGTCTCAAAAATTTAATATCGTTTAAAACTAACAGTTGTTTGCCCTTTTCACTCGACATGAATGATACATTTTCGCTCATTGTGACTTTGTAATATGTACAGGCACACGGATGTTTCGAACAATATTAACAAAACTTTTAAGAGAAATTACTAGATGTACATTATTCTGTGTACAGTTATACGATTATCAAATCAAAATCAAGTTTTCTGTATCATTTTTATCAGTAATGAAAAGTCGTAAATATTTTGTGTGTCAAAAAATCTAATTTAGATGTCAACTTTATTGATAAGCTATCGTCATACACTTTTAAGTGTAGGCACCACACATGGCGATCTAAACAAGAGCGGATTATATTAATGGATTACGCCTAATCCATACAACAATATTATATTACAATAATCGCAGAATAATTTTTCTAATTTATTCTACTGTGTAGGAACTTACACATCTCATTTTTATATTCGTGTAGGAATTAACACTTCACATTTGTAGGACTAACGTATGTAATCGTTTAATTGCTAGGTCCCCCTTCCTCTCTGTGTACTTGCTCGATTATCATTCTGCGGCAATGTGGGGTTGCGATACGAGCGAAACTCGTCGAAATTGTTGCGAAAAGTATACACTCTGACCTGACTCGTGCAGTATTTATCTACGAACGTATAAATAACATAATTTCCTATAATACTAATATTATATTGTTGTGTAGTTTATCGATTTAGCAACGGTGACTAGCGTGTTGGTTTTAGGTTTCAGAAATATTTTACATTTAAATCAAGTTTAAAACCATAATATATAATAACATATGATTATAAAATTATTAAATTTATATGTTATTTCTAGAAGACAAATAGTATTGGAATTTCCATAGTATTTTACAAAAACACAATAATTAGGTCAAAATGTGATTGTAATGAAAATCAATTTTATTAATATGATACTCGGTCAAAATGTCATTTTTGAAACTCAATAATGATTAAAAGCAGTTTTACATCTATAAGACTTTACCTTGATATTATAATTGCATTGAAAGTCGTAACTATTCGTGAAATTTGAATTTAAGTGTTCATTATAAAATACATATTTATTGAGCATATTTCATTTTTCGAATAGCTATCACTGAAGTATTATATTCGCTTTTACAAATAACTTCGATCGCAAATTTCAAATACTCATAAAATAAGTCTAATTTATTCATCGTCAACAACAAAAACGGGTTTTTCCACTACTATGTGTTCAAATAATAATATATGTTCAAACGTTGATTCATGCATAGATGTTGTATATATAATGATGAATAAAGCAGCGTAAATCATTATTTGATAACACTGTTAAATATGTATTTGAAATTCTCTAATAGAATGGAGGGATACATTGCACAACAATGAACTTTTTCAAACGTTCTGTAACATTATAATAATCAACGAAACCCGTGGTGTAAATCACGAAGAACTCGGTGGAAATTACCATGAAAAAAGTACCTAAAATTTTATATAGGTAATGTATTTTGTTGTACATAATGCTCTGAAATCACCAGAAAAAAGATGATGATTTTACACGACGAAGGTCGAATTATATTATCGTTTGATTTGCATACTTATTTTTGAGAAGTGGGAGAAGGGGGGTTAAAGCGTTTGAATTTCTCGATGATATAATATGCAGGTTATTTTGGTTATCGATATCAAGTGTATCGTTCATCAATTATCCAGAGTTTCTCGAGACTCAAATATAATACATTTTGTATGTAATATGTATAGCAGGTAGTTAATTTCGATGTAATTTTAATAATATTATACAACGGAGGAAATTATTTTATAATGTTACAAAATCGATACATATATTATTATATCGTACGACTAACACCCGATTTCTATAATATTATAACGGCGCGTACTCGTGTCCTGCAGCGTATCTATCTATTCGAAAGACCGTTAAAGCAATAATAATATTTTAATGATATTACAATTATAATAGCGCGCGTGTATAAAATATAATATCATTTATATATTTTAAGAAGACGACAAGAGCATTAACGAGATGAACCTAATGGTATAATAATATTAATAATTATTGTATATCGCGTGGCACAATAATATTGTAATAATTAAATTATGTCACAAACCGAGAGCGGACTACGCGCGTGACCGACGTCGCCGTGTACAGGGGAATCGGGAACCAGGAAATGCGAATCGATCGTGTCTGCAAATTATTATTCACCATAAAAACATTACCGTAGGTACGCGCGTTGCAACCATATCGCTTTACTTGCCTACGAATATCGCGGCCTAGTTAATATTATTATTAATGATTGTACGTGATACGAACATATTATTATAGTCCGTTTATAAGACAATACCTACGTTTTGTTACGATTTAATTTCGAGCGTCAGCGACCGACGCGTGTAATCAAGTTTGAAACGTATACCGTCGGACGTTATAATAATAATATGCGTACGGTAGTATAATACATTATTTTGAAGTGATCGAATAACGTGATTACGCGCGAGCGTTTCGAGTACCGTATTGGCAAACCGTAATTTTACCTAATAATATAATTATAATATAATAGTACAGAATATTATGATAGGTACTACTATGATGGTAGATACGCACAACTCGGCGACGGAATGCATCGCACCACTTGAAAATCGGTGCCGAACTCGGATGTTAGTGTTAGGTAATATTATTGTTCTTGTTATTGTAGCCGCTGCCGTCGTTTCGATCCGTCACACAATAGTAATAATATATACACGCACTGTAAACGACGCAGCCCGCCACCGCCGGTGGAGTCTTTCTTTGTCCAAAAATCAGATTTTATCCCTTAAAACCGTATTTTTTCCGCCAGTGTTCAAAACATAATTACATAAAAATCACACATTTTAACAACCCCGACACGCGTGTAGTATATTTTAATACATATACATTATATTTTATTTGTACAAATTATATTATATATACTATCGAAACGCGGACCGCAAACGCGTACGTGCGCACGTACGTATGGTTTTCGGACAACTATATAATAATACACCATTATGCGCGTATATACGGTAAAGTACGTCGAACCGTATAATAATTGTTATTATTATCAAACAACGGGCACACACACCAGCGCGTATCCGATGGGTCGGCAGACGGTTTTACACGTGATATTATGTACCTATAATATAATGATGGTGCAGTAGTAAGTGCATGTGTGCGTAAGTACGTTGTGTGCTAGTCCATATATATATATATATATATAACATAATGTATATATATATATATATATATATATATATATATATATATATAAATATGAATATAATTATATGAACATATTGTGTGTGTTTGTGTGTGGGTGCACACCTGTTAATGAGCGCGATTCTTCGGTCTGCAGTACACCTAGAACGGGAAATTGTCCTGCCAGGGTCTCTGGGCGGAAGGGCATCGAGGTGATTGTTGGGGAGGGGGGATTATGTCGGGGGGGGAGGGAGGGGATGACGAACCCGCATGCCGCTGCAGCGACGGCGGCGGCAGTCAAGGTACGTTGAGCGTAGATTAAAAAATAAAAAAAAAAAACACTAACATTACAAATGGTTTAAAATTCAATATAGTACCACCAAATACAACATAATGCACTGCTGCAAGTTATTCCGCCGTACAGTGCAAGCTGCTCTAAATTATAGTTGTGTCATATCAACGTCATCATCGAAACGATTTAATATATTATACATTTAATATTATAAAACCCGTGTTAAGATTGGAAATAGACATTTGAATAAATCCAACAAATTTGGTGGAAGGTAATTAGAGAGTTTGTTAGATACAATTACTATTTTAAGTTAGATGATTTTTAATTTTTATGATGTCGAGTATCACTAAGTATGCTGTAACTATCTTTTCAGTAGCAGCACAAACGTTTAAGCAAAAAAAAAAAAAATGTACAAGTATTTCTGTTGTACTGCTATTGTAGAAGATAAAAATGCAAAATCAAAAATTGTCGAGCGTCAAGCTTCAAGAATAAAGACAAACAAACTTTAAAAGATGTCTAATAATTTTTAAAAATCTGCTAACATTTTTTTTTTTTTGGATTGATTTAAATGTTTATTGGACATTTAGTAATGCTAAATTTACAAGGGTTATTATAAAAATAATATTAAAAGTGTGGTATATTATATACATAAAAATCAACTACAAAAATAACTTCGCGTCAATTATGTATAGTTATGTAATGACAATTATTAATGGTTAAAACGCATATAATTTTTAATACTATAAATAATATTTATTTCCAGTAATTAGAACATTTATTTTGAAATTGACGCTATTGGTTATTGGCACACATGTTTGAGATCAGTGGAAGCCGGGAGGTAACTTTTTTTATAAGCATAGAGTATAACCTTATGCAGGATAATGCGACCTGTACGAATTTATGCAATTACAATGATATAAGTTCACAGAGTTCGAGTGATTTTTTGAGAGGAGAACCGTGTAGAATATTATAAATTATAATAAACACGATATTAAATGTCACGACACTGCGTCCATTTTTTCATTAAACTTATTAATTGCATATACAGCGGGATTAATATTTTAGCGGTACCTATATTTAAACGTGTTTACTAAGATAATTATTTACATATTTACTTTTATCCGTACCTTAAATACGTATAGTATATATACAGTAACAAACACATATATAGCTATTTTAATTATACAATAACTATAATATATATTCAAGAACTGCTTTAATGAGACTGCCAAATCTCGTCCGTGTTGATATTTCAGAAAATACGAAGTATAAATAATTAAATTAATCTTTCTACGCCACAGTTTCTCAAATGTATATACAAGTACCTACCTAATAAATAATAATATATGTATGTGTCTATTCTAGTCAAAACTTTATGCTACTTCCACGTTAATTTTTATCTGAGAAATTAAAAGTGTTTATTTTCTTTAATTCCTAAAAATATTTTAATATATTGGTTCAATAGACCAGTAGTAGGCCAGTTGTAGACAGTAGTATTCATGATAGTATCAGACAAAAATATTGAATAATATGATTACGTAAAAATAAATTATTTAGTTTTAGACAACGTTTAAAATGCAAATTACACAACATATTGAAATATTTTTAATTAGTTTAAATAAGTAATTTAATACTTATATATTTTGGTCCTCGGGTAATTGTAAATTACAATAGCAATTATTGTTACCATCAATATTATTCAATCGTTTAGACATCATAACATTAGTAGATGGCGTATAGGTAAACTCATATATTTAACAAAGCACATTGCACATTCATACTTATGTGACGTATTGTTCATACTATATATATACAAGGCATAATACAGGCATATATATATATATATATATATATATATATATGCCTGTTTTCATTTTAACTTAAATATTTTATAATGATATACTGAAGTACATATAATTCTTGACATGGCCATTATAACACCTAAACACGATATATCGTCATAAAAAGCTAACACGCAAACTATTGACCATTCGTCGATATTTTGATTCCATCGTCAGATCTAAAATTACTTTGATAATTTTGATGATATTTTATAATATCACTCGTCCGCAATCGACCATATCTGACCGTTCAGTATACCAAAGTGGGGAGTCGACCAAGCCTTTGATCAAACCTCATAATAAGTTTTCCCATCAATTTCATTGAAGCTTATTATTGGTTTATTATAAGATATAAGGGATATTCTCTTACATAATTATCTCCACTTACCGACTATTGACAAACTTACTATAATATGGCATACAACAAAAAATTACTTGACAAATTTATCTACTCAAACCCTCTGATACGAAACTTATACTCCTTAACAATACCTACCAATTATTATTATTAATACTACTCGCTGTCTAAGACTTACTGATTTGGGAAAAATTACTTAACAAAAATACATTTTAAGGATATTGTATAGCAAATTAGCATGTAGAAAACGAGTTATCGTCTATACATATTTTTCCTTAAGTCTATGACATCAAATAATATAATATTCAGTGTAGAAACTCTGTTGATTATTAAAGAAGTAATTTGGGTCGTTTATATAAATTTCAAATTGTTTAATAAAAAAATTAATTTCATACATTTAAAAAAAATATATTATACTTCGATAAAATGATAAATATTGAAAGTCATTATCCAATAATGCATACATTGTACAAATTAAGATGGCTTCTAAAATAATTAGAATAGTTAAGACTATATAGAGATAAATTGTATGGATATGTTAATCAAGAATAATTTATTAATATAATATAATAAATATTTTGAATACTTGTAAACTATAGATATTGGCTGTTAAAGTATTAACTGAAATAATAAATAACTGATGGAGTAACAAAAATTTAATCATTGTTAAATCATATAGACTTATCGTGTATTTTTAATGTATAATATACAGAATGTTTCAAAAGAAACAGTAAGCAATGCACCAAAATAATTGCTGCTAATGACTAATGACTTAGAATAAAATTTAGATTCGGCGGATAAAACATAATACATTAATACTGTACTAACAAAATTAATACAATAAAAATACATAAATCCGCAAATTTAGTTATCAAAAAAAAAAGAAGAAAACATTTTGAACAGACACAATGAATGTCAAACGTAACAAAAATAATAAAAGTTAAAAATTGTGTCTATTCGAGTAATTCAATCATTTGTCAAGCGGATTATTTACACAAATATAATAATTAATAGGTAGATACTAAATGAGAGGAAACAATAATTTAATGAGCAAAAAAATGAAAGGTATTAAGTTAGGTTAAGATAGGTTCTCATCTGAAATTTAATATGACAAGACCTACGGTTAAGGTTGTTGAATTATTTTATTATAATCATAAAAACAATAATAATAGACGCCTTAGAAAAGTATAATAATAGTGTTAAAAAAAATAAATATAACACAAATTTACAATGTCCCATTCAAGTCCACGCAAAATGGTATTTTATAAACAATTTCTTATCATTTGACATTTTAATAATAAAAATATATCATGGCCTCAAATACTGCACCCAACCTCTATTTAAAAAAGTATAAAGTAGTGCACTAGTGCTTATATGTTATAATAATATATATCTTAATGAAATATGTTCATTCACAACATTGACCGATTGATATTTTTAATATTGATCGTTGGCGTATATTGTCTTATTTTATAAAATTTATAAGCAAAACGAAAACAAAAACAATTTTTTCTCTATGAACAATTATAATGCATTGTATATTTATCGTTTCGACTCGAATCAGGCCGAGTGTAGTATATAGGTTTAGACTGTTTTAACATTTACCATTTATTAATTTTTTTTTTTATATATTTATAATTTATATATACACAGTGATTGGGCTCATTTAAATCTATCGCACAGAAATTTTTTCCGTATATTTGATTATGTTAATTCGGTCGAACTAAAACGTTGTCAGCTTACATGATTACGAGGTTATAGTAATTAAAACATTTAAATTTATGGTTGATCGATTATGGGCCCGAAGGTTGAACGTGTGGATTAATTTACGCTCGTTTGTTTATGCTCACATATCAAACAGACAATGATCATTATTACATTCAAATTCGACCCACCCTTCTACGCAAAAAGGACCCCTTCCTGTTATATTTATAAAATACCCGTTCCTTTATGATAATATAATAATATATTATATTTTGCAAGGGTTGATTGTTGTTATTATCTATAGACTATAATCATTGGTTGGTTTAGTCAGACAAGATTCCCTTTGGAACTCGCTGCATTACCTATATACTTTGACAGTTAATTAAGGAATATAAAGACAATATATTATTATATAATTTTCTGATAGACAAATATTTTGCTCGTAGAATCAATAAAGTGTTAGAAAGAGCTATATTATAAAAAAAAAAACACTTTTATTCCCGTGTAACTCAACACTGACTTACAATACACATAAATAATTTATTTTAAACAGAACAACTAAAAACATTTATAAATGAAAATACATAGTTTTAATATTAACCTTTATTTTACTCACAACAATTATATTGTTTTCGAATAATGGAAAAAAATAATACTCCAATTTTACAATAGGTAATAAAGCTATTGATGTACTATTTGATAACAATTTTATATTAATGACCATTTACCTAATCTAATATTAATGGCAAAACTATTTACATAAAATGGAATGGAAAATACATTTATACATATTGTTTCTATGTTGAAATTGTTTTAAACTAATTTACTTTTAGTTTCACATAAAATATAATAATAAATTGTATTTTGAAAATGTTTAAGAAAACGTATGAATTTAATATTTTGCAAAAGTTATAAATAATTTAAGATGTTACATACCGGTCTATTTATTATACGTTAATAATTTATACATTGGTATGTACACACAAACTATAATAAATGTACAACTATCTAATATTCAAAGTTAAAACATTTATAAAAAAAAAAAAAATCAAAGACATGCACCTACAGGTTACGCAGATTAAAGTGAGGGACGCAAGGTGGACTCGGTTCTACTATCTCTAACTGCACTTAAAAAGTGTCCCCTTTGACTTATTCTTTAAAAGGTACGCTGGTATGCTCAGGACCTCAGACCTTGGAAGTTAAGTAAAATAATTTCTCCTCCGTTCAAAATAGGTACTATTACTATTTATTCTCAAAATGTTATTATTTTAGACTTATTAACATCTATTTATTAGAAAATATTTTTTAGTAATAAAATTATAATTGATTGGCCGTTGTGACTTGCCAGTGACGGCTATCCACGCACAACACCCCGTCACATAATATTTTATATTTAAGTTTTAATAAAACTATAATATGGAATAAAGTCAGAATGAAAACTTAATTAATCTTTGTATTATATTGTTGATATTAAAGAAAACATAATTAGTTTTAAAGCGAAGTGAGAAAAAAATTGTTGGTCCAGCAAATGAATGAATAACTTATTCACTACCTAATATTTTATTGTGTGGACTACGGGACAATACTGAATGAAGCGCTCAAAATAAAATAGGAGTTGCAGTACCCTTTGTCATTTTGTAACACTTAATAAGCTCTGTATACCGACCATTTTTTTTTTCATAGGGTTTGATTATACGATTAGATATGACGCATGGTATTGAAAACATGTTACTAATTTTAATACCATTTGGTTAAGCGTTATTATAATACTATCCAATATATATCAAATTCACGATCGGTCTGTATGGACGTGTTTTTGCTAAGTCTCGAGTACGGTGACAATGGTCATCAGACACACATATTGCAGCTGTAACGTCCTCTTAAATCAGATAAGTAAAGCTATTTATTTAGTTAAAGAATTCAGCGACCATTTTCCTCGACAAAACTCACGATGTTCAATTTGTTTTTAATATAAGACAATGTGCACATATTATACTGTATCGATACACAATATAATGCAGATCGTGGTTAAACGCATTCATATATTTATATATTATATGCACAGGGCATTTCACCAAGCATGCTCACCCCCGTTTTTTCATTTAATAAGTAATGAATTTATTTAAATTTTAAAATATACATAAAGACCATATTTTAAAATTCTTGAGATTTTTCGTACTACTTAAGGAGTGTTCTGTGGAGATACAAATTTCAGTTTCAAATGAGAATCCTCCCTTTTATACCGTAAATTATTTAACTGGTCATTTTTCTGAAAACTTCGAGGTATCAAAATCAAAATTTTAATGAATATAGTTTTTGAGTGACTTAACTTTATGTACTAATAGGTCCATTATCATCGATATTGGGTTTGGAAGATATGGGGGCTATGGTGATTTGAACTTTTTAGTTATTAATAATAATCCATCAAAATGTATAATTCATAAAAATGATTCAAGCATAATAAATACTATATCCTAAATTACATCGATTTAATATTTTAGTAAAACCATGTTTAAGGACTATATCTTATGGTCCTTAGCATAAATAATTTAGTAACTGAAAAACTACTCCTTTAAATTTTGTATTAAGTATATAAAACATTTTAAAAAAATGATCCATTGAATACATTTATTAAAAAAAGGGGAGGTGGAGGGTTTTATTTGTAAAACAGAAGTTTGTATCGCCACAGGACAAAAAAATCTCAAGAATCTGAAAATATGGTCTTCTTTAAGTAATTTATTTAAAAATTCTAAAAATCAGAATGATAAATATGTTTGGTGAATCATATTGTATAGTCAATAGGTATATGCACAACATGCCCTATGTTTGATTATTATAAAGTTTAATATTAACACACTAGTTACTCCCACACGATCAACGCACAATTACTTATACCATTATATATTTATAGTTTCAAAGAGACGTCGATACGTGCATTGTTTCTGCGGCGTCCTTTAATATAATATTATAATGTTTGTAAAGAAATAATACTTGGAGCCGTACCTTTTGGAGTTCGCTGAGTGTCAGCGTGGGCTGCGTGGTGGACATTGTGACTTGAGTTCCAGTCATACCATTAACATCTCGAGACTGTTGGCCTGAAACTGAAAACAATTTCTATCAATAAATTTCGTCAGCGTGAATAATTACGAAACGACTCATAGCACGCAGCCAAGACAGTAATATAACATTATAAAAGATTAAAATGTAAAGTACCTACATAGTATATTATATAAAACGTATATTTGTGTACTCACTAAATTATAAGATACGCAATAACGTTGATATCAGGGCCACCGATATATATTATACATAATATAACAACACAAAGGATATTTAATTCTATCCTTTTTTTAATATCAGTGAAACTGCCGGGGTGTAATATTATTTTATTCTACCCGAAACGCCTCTTTGCAGAGTTGTCAATAAACTGTTAGCCCATAGACAGTTGGACATTTTGGTATTTCGCATAACAAGTCGACGGGTTTAATTTATTTACATACAGAATTTGAGTTGCAAATTATTTTCACAAAACGTGTTTTACATATTATTATTATTATTATTATTATTATTAGTATTATTATTATTATTATTATTATAAGACCTCCGTTCAAGCCATCATATGAAACAGAAATGACAACTTTTTTGCTGAAATATGCATTGTTATAAGTTGTAACTTATACAATAACTCATACAACTTATGAGAAACAAAATTTAGTGACCCACTCATCGATATTTAGACTAAATATAACTTTAATTATTAATTAGAATTACAATATAATACTGAGAAATTATGATTATGTCTTAACTTAACACATACACAAATTAAAGTTTTTCAAAATCAATAATATTATTTGATAATTTTTTTTTTTTATTGTTTTGTTTGAATTTTATAACAATATAATGTTTTTAAAAGTAAATTAGTATGTGGAGTTCATATGTAGGATGTTTTAAGTAAAAATTACGTCATGGCTTAAAAATAATAAATTTATCAAAGCCAATGATGTTGTTAGTCAATGAATAATATTGAAAACTAAGATATGTATTGTTAAAACATAAACAAGGTACAGAGAAAAAAATATTTAGTATTAAAAATTCATAAAAGCTTGAATATATTATAGTTTTTCGAAATAATACTTCTTAGAAAATGTAAATCTATCAAAACATTAAATGTATGTGTACGTTGATATCATTCATACATTTAAATATCATTCAGCCATTTTCAACCCTTTTCTTTCTATCATATATATATATATATAAATAATAAAGGTTGAAAGTATATATTGTAAAAACATATATTTCATGAATAATTTTATTACTTACTAACACCATATAATATTATATAAAATCGATAAAGTTTATAGTGACGGTATGTATAAATAATAAATATATTTGTTTAACACACGTAAAAAAAATACTAAAAATATTAATTTTTTTATGAAATATACATATTTGTTTCTATGAACAATGTTTCCAATGAAAGTTATTATCATTAAATGTCATAAAATTCTTGTTTTTACGATCGAATTAAACCGTGTTCTTTTTGTGGTAAAAAAAGAGAAAATATTATTTTTAATGGAAAAAGGAAACTATAACGATGTCTAGTTAGTAGTAACGAAATAAGGAAATAAGAGTGTATTATCATATTAATCATAAAAATATATACATATTATTTATGCATACATACACAAATACAGTGTGTTTGATAATATTATCGAATGACGGTCATTGAACAAATAATGTGGTTGAAGGGCGAAACGATCGATTTGACTTGGAAAAAACTTTCTACTGATTAAAAAACAAAAAGAGTTTGTCAATCATCAGCAAACCAAAAAAAGGGGCTATGTTTAAATTTTACAATTTTAATGTGTCATAATATACTACACACTGATTCAAAAAAATTCTCGAAAATACTTATACGAATTACGAGTAATATACATACGTTTATTTTAATTGTAAAATATGGAGCTTATTTTTACGGAAAAAATATTTTTATGTATATATCTGTAAAATGTAAAAATAATTTCTGACATAGAAGACTTGGTGTTTATGATTAAAATACGATGTTACGTGTACATAGTACATACCTACGCTTAAACCGAATGAGATACTTTTTTGTATCAATATAATTCAATTGAAATCAAACGAATGTTTATCGCATCGCGTCCTATATTATAACAGCCACTGATTATAACGCTGTGGAGTGCATTTGATCGAAAACACAGGCACGCTAGACCATTGTAGGGACGCAAAAATATTTGAAATTGTATTTGTAATAAAACACATTGGAAGGTGTCTATACCTATAACGGGTGTTGCTGGCTGCACGAATCGCGAAAAGGAAAAAAAAAACGAAATAAAACAACGCCTCCGCACAACAATTGTGTGTCAGCGCACTGATTTATGTGTTATTGCAAAATGTCAAAGATCGTATACATTATATACCTACATATTATTATTATGGGTTTTAAAAGGAATTTTCGATCTTGCGAAAGAAACGTTCGTCGTTGTGGTGTACAGCCACAAGTTCCTCTTTGCTGCAGTTGAGCGTTTTTTTGTTTTTTTATTATATTATCGTCGGCGCTACACTGCACCGCTGCATCGAGATTATGTTATGCACCCGACGTTTTCAAAAAAAAAAAAAAAAAACCAGAAAAAAATAACTTTTTATCATATCTCGTCGTACATAGTATTGAAACACCACAATGGACCATTAATTTTATTGGTTCCATTCCCTGCAGCTGTTACCCCTTACCGTGGATTCCATAGGGCGGGCTGGAATAAAGAATTTGGAAGGGTCTACCCGTATAGGTACTACTATATATAACGTGTCGTTATTTTCGTATTATGATTATAATCATCTGTTACAACTAATTTCATTTTTTTTTCCATCGTCTAATCGAAATATTATCATTTTAGGCATAGGTATTATCTAAATTTAA
Source organism: Pentalonia nigronervosa (assembly GCA_014851325.1). Lineage (NCBI taxonomy): Eukaryota > Metazoa > Arthropoda > Insecta > Hemiptera > Aphididae > Pentalonia > Pentalonia nigronervosa. Next base: position 68,488 of record JACXSJ010000452.1, on the reverse strand, counting down.
TACGATTTATCACTGCGTATTGAAATATATTATAATAAATAAATATTAAATAATAATTAATATTTTAATAAATAAACATTAAATAAGGAAATAAAAAAATTTCATAAACGTAAAATTTGATATCCCGTATTTTCATACATGGCAAACAAAATGAAATATAATTTAATATCGATGAAATAGTAAAATATTTATTACAGTTATTACAGATATGTGTAATTATTAGTGTAATAGTATCAAACATAATAACAAATAATTTTCAGAAAATTCTAATTTAAAAATAATAACGATGTATATCAGCATAACAATTTTATTATTATGTAAGGTTCAGATACTTTTTATAAAATTATATTTAAAAATACAAAATTGTTTTTTCGAAATTTTATTTGTATGAGTATTATATTATATATAATATACCTAGCAAGAGTGTTAGAATGTAATTACTGTTTAAAAGAAAAATGAATAAAATTATAGTAAAAAGGTCGAAAAATCAAATAATGTTTTCGGTTTATTTTGAAAATTAATGTATTTTTTTTTTTTTTAATATAACATGAATTTTGAAAATTAATGAAAATTGGACTTTAAATTAAAGACAAAAAGAATTCACGAAAACTTTTACGCGGGTACAATGATCCTCGGGGCTGTAAAAACTAGAAAGTAAAAGCCGATAAAAGAAAGAAACAGCGGTCAAAAAAATAAAAAAAAACGCACGCACTAACACACACACACACCAATGTACTTGAGAAATTTCTCCCTTTCGATTTCGGAATAATTGCCGGTTTAGCGAGGCTGGAACACCGCGGCGGCAGCATGGATACACTCACGAACATTAATAAACAAGGTTAGTAGGCTCGGGCAGCGACGAGAGAGCAGCAGCGTGCACTTGTGGAACCGGTTTATTTTTATTTATTATTATTATTATTATTATTTTTTATATTTATCAATAGCGACATTCCTTTCACGAGGAGTGTAAAAATTTTAAAAGAATTTCCAACCGTCGCGGTCGTCGTCGTCGACTCGCGCCGGCTCTTGGGACATCTCCGAACCGTTATATGCACTACTCGTAGTTGCGGCTTCTGCATAGTAATATTATGGCGATGGAGCGCTTAATGATTATTAATATATGAACCGCCGAGTGTAGTTGGTACCTATATAAAAATATGTGATATACTATTATATCCGAATCGTTCGAATTCCATTACGTACGCACCTACCTATATTATATTATATTGTACAGAATGTTTAAAAACCCGATGCGGCCTTAACCTTGATAATGGATAATGTATATACACCGCAATGGTTTTTACGAGCTATTGGAGTTGTAAAAATACAATTATAAAAATAACAACTATCGAAGACTTCTTTCTTCTGGTGAGAGAAACTTTGTTGAATGCAAAAAATATAAATACAATAATATATACAACGCGGGGCAATTCTTTTCGAATAAGAACACTGATTTTCCCATTCAGTTTTTAAGTTTTTGTAAAAGTTATATTTATTTTATTTGGAGTACCTGCCTACTTATATGTTACAACACGATTATTTTGTAAAAAGTTCTTATTATTTTACTCGACTATAATAATTATATATTATTTATGTATGTACCTATTGCGTAAATATAATTCCTATGTAAGCACCACCTTTATAACACGATTGTAAAAAAGAGTGGTCATATATTAGATACTCTATAAAATCTTTTTTTTTTTTTTAATTTTAACAAAGTTCATTGCTAAATGAAAACAATGTGTTTCATCATGCACACATATACATAAGTATGACTATTTTAAAAACGAATGCGCCTAAATAAGTTAATGTTAAAATAGTTATAAATTATAATAATATGTGTATCGGTACATGCATTATACTATGTTGTTTGTAAATATTTCCAAGTTTCAAGGGCACTAAACAGCGCGTATAATGCAGCACAATCTAATACCGTAAGGCAAATTTACTTCATAGTAATGGAATAATAAATACAAGAAAATATATATTAACGTAAGCAGTTATTTAGTACGCCTATGAACTGCATAATATTATAATATGGTTACATATATTGAACCAATAAACGTGGTTTACATAAAATCGAAGTGTAATTAAATACGAACCGACACACAACGTCGGACGGTCAAATGATAATAATTATTAGATACTTTATAGATACTATATTGGTTTACTTGTAGGTATACCGTGTAAAATTACTAAGAAAAACATAAACGTTTTTCAAAATAGATTTTACAAAATATTATAGTTATTACATCGTGCCAATAAAAAAATTACAAGAAAAAAGTGTAATTCTACTGTCTAAAACAAATCATCTTTTATTCAATACTTTAACACGCTGTACTTAGATGCAAATAATAGCAGGTATTTTGTATTGAATTGTTTTACAATAGGAAGTTTTTAATAATAATATTTTTCTAGTTATATTTTATAACGTGTGATTTGTATTGAATGAAGATCTGTATTTTTGTTTTTTGGCTTATTACTAATGTTATAATTATTACTTGTATATAGTGCATACTTATCTTGTATAGAACGTATTATGCATTAACATAATTACGTAATATAATATATACGTACATCAGAGTATAGCTGATTAACAGTTAATATTAAACATTGTATTGTACTTTATATAAAATATTTCAGCCTAATATTTTTAATTTATTTTGGTTCACATGTCTTAGCAATGTAACTAGGCAATATTAAATATTTGAAAATGTAATAATACCTAAAATATTAATCAACGATAGATGACAGTTTCTATTGCGAAGTCTATGTTGTAGTCATAAATAAATTAGGTATGTAAAATGTGACACTCATAATATATAGAGTATATCCAATAACGGTAATTACTAATTTCATATCAATTTGATCAAATCATGATTTCGACATATAATAGATATTGGTCGTATTGTAACGGGTAATTTGCGTTTAGTATTATTTTATATCGTTGTCACTTGCTAAATTTTCTTGTGACATTATTGGAAGACACCGACAAAAATGTTTTACTTATTTAAAAAAAAAAAAAAATGTAGAGTACATCAGTATATAACTGTAAAATGTTAATTGAGTCTTAAATTAAAAATGATGGAATTTTAGTGAAGTTTATTTTATGAATTAGAAAAAATAACAAAAAATAATTCAAGCAAATAAGATTATTATTTCCATAGAAAATAAAGAACATACGTCTGAAATCTTGTCAGAAATGTTTTAACCGAATATTGTAATATTATTAAAAACAATCCTATGTCATTGAGTAATACTAAGTACATAATACATATGCGTGTCTTAAGATATATTGTATAAAACTATTGTTTTACTGTCTCTATTTTTAGAACAAGAAAATAGCTGAAAACGTACATTGTATACACTAATATTAAGTTTTTGAAATGTTGAACAGAACAAGACATGCTATAAAATATTATTTACTAGTATTATGCAAGTATTAATAATGAAACGTACTAAACAGATGAAATAATATTCAAAATAATGAAACCAATTTTGGAAAATTATATATTAAAATTTATGGGTATTAAGCAACTCATTTATTGACTAGAGTTAAAGAATATAAATGTGTGAACAATTTATTAGCAGTTAATTGAAAGTTATTTTTATATGACTATATCATATGATTATTTTTAATTTTCTTTCAAATTGTCTTCAATAGATGTACCGATAATTTGGGCGAAAATAAAAATAGTGATACATTTTCATCTATTAATTTAGTTACTTTATGATGACATAATTCCTAAAATTTTAAGTATTACGCAATACTTTAAAACTGGATCTAATTAAGACTTTAAACAATCAGTAAGTACTTAGGTAAATCAAACTACATTTCGGTTTAATATAGATATTTCATTTGTATAGAAAGTAATAAACAATAGTTTATTTGTTTTGCTTATTAAAACTACTTAGGTTTTTTTATTGTCATGCTAATATTATTATCTATGGTATTTTATATTTCTCAACTATTATCCTAAAAAAAAAAATCACACGATTATATTTCCGCTGAAAGTTAAAATATATCAGTATAATATACTATATTATTTTCTTATACAATCATATTAAAACCGAATTATAGTCTAATAACTTTTACTTAATTTCTGTATTGAATTAACAAAAATATTATTGTAATTTGCATTTATATAAATATACTCTATAATAGATATCTGAATAATACGTGGAAATATCATCGAATAAAACCATGATTAAAATGCACCATTTAGATCAAAAATATTAAATATTGTTCATTGGAGTTCATTTAAAAATAATAATTTAATTTAAATATAGTATAATTTTCTGAAATATACCAAAAATTATTTTATTTCTTTAAGAAATATATAACAAAATATGCATAGTAAATACAATTTACAACATATAAGAAATTTATTAATTACCACAAAAATATGTATTATTCTATATATTAAAACTGTAGTTTATTATATTATTACTTTTTTTTTTTATTATTTATTTATATGCCTCAACTACTATAGTTATTAGCGTTTCAACAAATTACAGATACAAATAATAAAAATAATAATAATTCATGGATATTATTTTACATGCTGATACATTTTTCTTTTTCAATTGTTACTGTTATTGAATACTTTGTAATATATTTTAACATTTATTTTATAATGAGTCGTAAGAGAAATTAAAACTATTCTATAATCTACTAAACGATATTTATATACCATATACATTACAGTAGATATTATTCTGTGAAAGTGTTCACACTTTTAGGAACAGGAAATCACTAAAGAGAAGGGATTAACTGAAATTATGCATAATTCGGTAGGTACTTGATAATCACACACATATTAAGTTTAAAACAATCAAACTAAGGAACAATTAAAATTATAAATATTTTTTAGAAAAAGTAGTACACTGTGATTTATATACTTTGTCAAGTATATATATATATATATATATATTACAATGAATTCATGATTTTACTCAATATTGTGCGTTTATTAAATAAAATCATTTGTAATTCAATTTAATGTAAAACATTTACGAAATTGTAAATTGAAAATGTTCAAGTTTTTATTTGTTATTCACAGGAATATGACCAACAATATATTTTATAACGCTAGGTAAGTGAAACTAGTGTATTTTGTGAGATCATTATACATAGGTACAGCAATGAACAAATCGTTTGTAAATGACTCATCCATATTACAGAGCCGAATAGACGATAGTGAATATATAGTAATCATGTTTCAACATTGTGATTCACCAAATATGCTCAAGGCTCATCCCTATTTTTCCTTTAATAATTAATTAATTCAAATTCTGATTTTCAAATAGGCACTTATATTTTTTATGCTATTAAGAAGTACACTGTAATGATACCAACTTCATTTTTATTTTGTAATAAAAACTACCTTTTTTTTTGTATCACGTCTTTTGCTTTTCGGAAAAATATTGAAGTATCAAAATCAAAATTCGAACGAGTAGTTTTAAAATGATTTAACTTCGTGTACTAAGGATAATGGGTGGACTATAGGCGTAAAGATATGGTGGCGAAAATAATAATATGAAGATTGTGATAATTAATGATTTGTAAAAATTTTCCAAGTATAATATGTACTATATTAAATATTATATACATTTTACATTTTTGTAAAACTATTTTTAAGGATTTACTAAAAACTAAGGACCTATAGGTACCTGATGTTACAATTTAATAACTCAGAAACTATTCATTCGAGTTTTTTTAAAAATGTTATCTGCCTAACAATTTACAGTTGAAAATGAATATGGTATGTGACCCAAAACACTCCTTAAATTATATAAAATATCTATGCATTTTAAAGTATGGTTCTTAAATATGCTTTAAAAGTCCAAAAATTAATTATTAATTATTATTATTATAATTATTACAATAGAGTTGAGCATGCTTGACCCGTGAATCACTATGTATATTAAATAGATAATACTATAAATTATAGCCATGACATAAATATATCACGACGATGATATTTAACGTTTCATTTGTGTTTGCCGCGCGTGAAATATGCGTATCTAACTGTTAACTTTTTTTTATGTATACACAGGTCACATAGAATTTAGCGTAGTGGTTCGCAAAGATAGTTTTAAAATAGTACATGTCGCATACTATTACACACGTTCACTAATTAATGTATTTGTCGTGATCGGCTTTGTCGATCATAGATCGCTAAAACTCTTATAAGTAGGTACTCAGGCGACGGGTAGACGGATAGACGACACGTATATAGATATTGTAGATAAAGGTAAGCTTCATCAGCACGAAAACGTTTTCTCGGTGCCTAAAGGTATTTTATATAATGTATATATTACAGTATCACCATGTTTCGCGTAGACCGTGTTGAATCGAAAAATCTGATTGGTCGATTTTATTTGTAACAAAATTTAGTTGACGTGTTACCACACACTATACAATCGACTGTTGCTTAAATAATACATCGTAAATCAGAATATTATTTTAAACATCTAAATTTACAAATTTAAAAATTTGAAACTGAAAAAAAAACCACCATGGACCACACGGTTTTCACTCAACATGGTGACAGTGTAATAGTATCTTAACACGTCTGGTAAATAAATTAGAATACCGCAGCTGTAAGAACTTCATTTGCACGTTTATCGCTAGACAAATCCGTTCTTCAAGATTCAGATGATTTAATTGTGTCGACTCATGCCCACCAAAGATACTTAATTCGAGGTGTATTGAACTCTGACGATAAAAATACTGTAAAATTCAGTAGATAAATTTTAACAGCACGAAGACACTTCCACGGTGCTTAACTTGACTAGTGGATAAATTAGAATGCCGCGGTAAGAATTTTGGTTGCATTTTTTCCGCACGGTGAATCTGTCATCGTCAGGATCTAGAAGCTGTGCCATTTATACGTCGTCGTCGTTATTATTTTGTCGAAGAGAATCAGTGGACTAGCGCCAATCGCAGATACTGATTTTGCGGTTTATTGAATTCCGACGAGAAAAATTCAATTACTATATTTTACTATACCTACATATTACATTATAAATACTCGCCTCTACCTAGGTACCTATATAATGCATTATGATGCGGAATTCCGCCGACGATGAACGGATTGCGATCGTCCGTGTATATTTAATACGTGCACGCTTTCGGTGGAGCTTGGTGACGAACAAATAACGTCGAAATAAAATGAAAAACGGGCGGAAAACGAAGGAGAGATAAAAAAAAAAAAGAACGTAATCAAAGACAGAGCTGCCAGATATTTTTCAGTCGAAATAATGGCGATCGACCGGTCGCGTGCTTCCTCTCTCGCCGGTTTACGCCATTATCGACGACGTCCGGAGTGTATTTTTTATATTATAATATTATTATGCACTTGACCTACGCCTGTATTACATTTATACGCCGGCGACTGCGACGTGTCCGCCTGCCGCTGACAACGCTTCTCTGCGAATAATATCGTCGGATCGAGGACGGCCGAACACCACAGCACGGAAACACAAGAAACGATACAGAGTCCAATGCACTTCACGGCCTAACCTTCCTAATAATAATAAAAATAATAATAATAATAATAATAATAATAATGAGTAATTGTCATTCAGAACACGAGCATTACGGGATCGCATGTGCCCATTGTGCACCGCGACGCGTATATTATAAGCACACACTAACACACAGACAATCGAGCACGTACAAAAAGGCGCGTTCTTCCCTAAAGGTATACGTTATAATATTATTTTTATTATTATTATTATTATTATTATACTGTAAGCGTGGTGGATGAGCGATGACCCCGCGGGTGGTTTATAATAATTGGAAGTCACGTGAATCAATGTTCGGTAATGGCCAGACGACCTAAATCGATCGCACAGAATGCGACATTCCGCTGTTCGTCGAATAAGTATTGATAATTCAATCGGACTATCAGAGTACAGAGCGGATCGGGAAATGTTCGTAATTAAACGCTAAAACAATCACTGGGGAGTTATAAATATGAAAAAAAAAAACAATTCCTCTGATCGAAATGAAATAGCATTACAATATTAACATAATACGTACCTAAGTATTTTATAGCTGGGACTATCGATGATTTTAATAATAATTATTACTCATCAAAATAGATGCGACGCACAACAAACTATTCGTTGATCCACAATTATATTATAATATTATGTATATAACGCGTTATCAATCGAACCATATTTTGATCTTTAGTAAAAGTTTTCAAAACCAGAACGAATTCCATTTCGCCGTTTCTATAATACAAATTATACTTTATTCCCACTGCAGTCACGTATACAATGTTCATGTTTACAATTACTAATGTTATCAATTTATATCATGTTTGTATTTTCTCTCCTATTATATTTTGTTCGAAACCGAATATTTTAATATTATGTAGTACTTATTAATTTTTTTTTTTGAGACCAGACAAATAAACTATAAACTATAGCTAAATTATTATTATTAATTTTATTTCGCATATCACATTTGGTAACGATTTATTCCAATACAGTTAACGTTTATTAAATTGTACAACTCACACAATTTAATCATCATAATTTATTATTATAATCGACAGGTGTACGTCATCAATCAATATACTTTACAGTTGTGTCGAGAAGAATAGAAGTATATTTATAATAATTAAATGCGTAATGAACATCGGTATTAAATAATAATTATTTAAATTATTTAAATATAATTATTATATTCCAAAAACACGTTGTGAAATATTTAAAAATATTTTATTAATGTGTATAACTTATTACCAACAACGAACAATAAATGTAACTTAATATTATTGCATACATATATTTAAATTATTCTACTAGCTAAATTCAAGAACTTTAAGTGTTAAATGTTATATTGGTTAATAATTGTGTTATCCAATTCCAATATATGTATAAGCTCTTGGGTGTATCGTATTTTTCTTAAAAAAATACCATAAATATAATTAATATTAAGCAAGTACGCAAGTATCTATCAAAAATGTTTACCTACGTGGGTACAATAGAAAACTGCACTTTTAGAGTAAGGGCAATTAAAGTCAATGTTAATTTAACAGCATAGGTTTATGAGAATAAATTATGCATATGACATACTTCCTACACCTAAGTAACCTTTTTATGTATTTTTAAATGCATAACGTCAGTAAAATAAAATTCGTTTTAAGAGTTATAAGAAATATGTGGGTAATGATGATTTCGTGAATACAGCAGGTGTTTACTTATAAAATATTAGGTAGTCAATCAAGGTCAATTAATTTAAGTATGAGTTTTTGAGTTTAATTTATACAATTTCATCTCAACTCGTATTATAAATTATAATATTTAATGAATGGAACATAACATAATATTTTTATTTTTACTACAATAATAATTTTGAAAACCAATTGAATATTAATTCAAAATACCGTTTAATTTTTCTTTGAAGTTCATTGGTTTTCCTCGTACCTTTACATGGTAATTATGAAATAATTTTTCAATAATATCGATCTTTATTTATTTTTTTTTTTTTAAATGTTGGTACCTATATTCGATTTATTATTATTTTATATTTATAAAATCTATTTATCAAGGTATTTATTGGTGTTTTTTAAATATCTATTAATTGGTTAATATATGTTTCAATACAATTTTAATTTATAATCTATTCGCCATTTAAAAATTACGCATTTTATCTATTGAATTTAGTGAGAGTTAAAAAAATATTAACTCTATAAATGTAAAAATAACAAATTTTCAAACAACAATTTATAAAAGATGGAATATTTCGATCTAATTGCGATTTTTGTGTATGTTAGGTAAGAAAAAACTAAAATAAAATAAAAACTACCTAATAAAATTTAATCGAGAAAAGATAATCCCCCTTTAACAGATGAAGAAACCAAGAATATAAAAAAAAGTAAGATACTGGATTAATCGGAGCGTCTTTCAATTTAAAAACAAACAAAAATCCTCTTAGATTCTCAAAACCTTAAGCCCCATTGTTTATACGTGTACATCGAAAAAATCTATAGATTGATAGAAATAATTGAAATTATTATTTTTAAAAAGTCAATGATAATTTATGACAACAAAAAATACTGTGCACACTGTTCGTGACCGCGCATTAAAATCTTTAATACCGATGTTTTTACCCGCCCTAAAATCGAGTTTTTCATAATCGTAAAAGGTGAACGAAAATGTTTATTATACTATTTGACAATATTTATGTCATATGAATTTTTAGAACTCCTGATAGTACTTATGTTACCAGGGATTGGTCTTACCTACCGAGTTTCAAAAGAGTATATCAAAGAACAAAGTTATATTCAAATTAACATTTTTCAGTTTGTAGAAGAGAGGTGTTTCATTTCAATTTAGGTTTTAAATATCATTATTTTATTTGTAAAAAATAATCTGGTCGATTTATATAGCATTCCACGTATTGTAAAAATAAAAAAATCTTTTTGTTCAGACTCACCTGTTGAATATAATATATTGTCACCTGCGGCTCTCGTCGACTAGAATGGTATGCATCACAATCAAAATATTATAGTATTACACATTAAACTAAACTAACGGAACGAAAATAAACAATAAATAACATTCAAGGGATAAATATTCAATAAACAAAATCGGTAATCGCGAAAAATATTTTCGACTATATTCTCAAACGAACGCACTAGCGTAAGTATTGGCCGTAAGAATCGCCTTATGCCTGACTGGGCAGTGTTATTGTTTTGGATCTGGTGTAGCGTGGCAGTATCACGTTGATAGCTGCAGCTCACCATACCTGTTTGATTCTACCTACCTGTTCGACCGGAGTGAGATCGTCTCACGTACTCACCACAGTGCAGCCAACAGAATTTCTACGGACGGGAGAAGGCAGATATAATGAGTATTATACGTTTATAATACGTACCATAACATTGAAAAAAAGTGCAATTTGTTTATGATAATTTGTTTAAATTATAATTGAAAATAATATGTGAATTTTATAGGATATTTATGATAATCATATTTTTATTTTATTAGCTTAGTATAGTTTGTAATTTATATCATTTTTTTTTTTTTTTTATTAAAAATTGAAAATATTTACCAAGGTATTTCAATTGGTATGTTGCAATTATGTTATATTTATGTAGTAGGTGGGTATTCATAGTCGGTACGTAATTAATCGATTTAAAGTCAAATGAAAGTTTTAACATTTTAATTATTTGCTTGTCTGTGAATATCATGTCAAATGGATACATATTTTATTTTGACTTGGGTTATTTTCATCTAAATTGACTATAACTTTAAATATGAAATTCTTTCACAACAATTTCAATAAAAATAAAAATTCATAATTATATAAAAAATTCATACAATTAGAAATCATTTTATATTTATATGTAAAGTGTTTTCATTAATGGCCCTCTTGTATTTTACTATGATACTTTTGAAAACTACATTGTTCATTAATAAAAGATGAAATGTGAAACACTTTGAAAGCTTAAAAATAACATTTGATTTAACTTTTGGTAGTTTAATAATAATTTAAAAATTAACACGACTGTAATAAAACTTATATAGGCATCTAGGTTTATCCGCTAAAGTTTGTGAAAAATAATATGTCATAACATTTTTTCAAATTATTCTTTCGATCCAATTCCATTTATTTTTTACATTTCATTATTGCTGCATTTTCTTAACATAATTTCAATTTTACGTTCAAATTATAACTGCCAAGAATACTACAATTTGAGTTTTAAAAAACTATTGTATATAAGGAGAGTATATAGAGAGTATATAGAGAGTATATAAAAGAGTATTAATGTGATTAACATTAAGCAAAAAAGTTTTGAAGTGTCTATATTTGTAAAACTCAAGTTTTTAGTTTTCAAAGAAAACAATTGTTAAATAATTTAAATTATTTCGGTGGCCTCAATCCAAATAAACGATTTAGACACGGCATAGTACTATTGGATAATACAATTTGATAACACAGTAATTATAATGGATACTTTCGTTGAAGTCTCTGAAATAATTGATTGAAATATTCATAATAATATTTTTACGGTCGTGAGTTCAATGAAACAGCTCATTCGTGCAATTTGAACATCGCATGCTAATTTAAATAGAGACTATGAGAGCTTATATAACGAAAATAAATAGTACAAAAATAATTATTTCCAAATATATTCTTTTAACATTGTACTTATACAATAGTAATATATAATATAGAAAATTGACAGTACCTAAAACCTACTATGCCAATATGTTTATTTGTGTATACCTATATTTTATTTTTATTTTTTTAACTCGTTAGTAAATATTATAGCAGATAGATAAATATTATATTTTAATTTAAGAAATTTCCAATTAAACTTACTTTAACCATGAAAATGAAAATATGTTACAATAATTTTATTAAAAAATTAAAATTCATAATTATTAGGAAAAACGATATTATATGTTTCATTTTATGTTTAAAATGCTTTTATTTACTGGTTATCTTGTATTCCTAAACAATGATGAATAGAGTTCTAGTATTATTTACACATACGCGTATATAATACCATTCAGCTTTTAACAACTTGTTCTGGGGATATTTCAAAATAATGATATTATAATTATCTGATATTCTAATAAAGGTAATGCAACCACTTAGAAAAGCTATATTTTATCGGTCTATAAAATTCTGCTGTGGCGTACTTACAATCTCAGTTTACGTAATTATATTTGTATTTTGTATAATAATAGCAGAATAGTTAATTTTCCATCTGATTCATGGAAAATATGTTTTAATTGTTAATTTGGTTTATTGATGTAGCAAGCTATATCAATTTATTGTAAATAACATCAAAATAAGTCATCAACTATAGGTTTTATAACACCATATATGTATGTGTATAACTTATTGTAATAGTATAACACTATACTGTATTTGATTTTTTTTTTAAAACATTTTTAATAATAGTTATCTAGCTTTAATTGCTACCTCGGGTTTAAATAAAATGCAAAAACAAATACTGTTATTTTTATTTTTGATTGTAATTCTAATTGAGACTTCATTATATATAATACATAAAATTATGGAAAATTAAAATAAATAAAATATGTAAATTAGAAAAAGTTTATTGACGAAGACAAACATGGTAGGACACGATGTGTATGTTATAAAGTTAAATTATTATTTACTATCTATTAAAAAATAAAAATAAATATATAAAACGAGTATAATATTGCGTATCGGGTATCCCACGAATGCACTAATCATATGCGGTTATATATGCGCAAATATTTCGTAGTATTTGTTTAATAAAAATATTAACTATTCTAAGGAGTCCAGTAATCTTCAGTTAGTTTTTACAAGTTGGAGACAGTGTTACACTTTCACAATTATATAATTGTTCTGTAGCCTAAGATTAATTAATAGATACGCAAAGCTATAATAATATATATTATTATTTTATTGAATTCCTTATCTACCCATACTTAATTTAATATGTTACTGTTCGCATATATTAAACTATGTATTACTTTAAATATTAATCGTACCTAACTATTGACATCGAACATCATCAATTATACCTATATTTTTTATTTATTATTATAATACTCATCTATAATTATTGTTTATTTATTATAATCAAATAATTTAGATGTTTTAAAAGTAATAATATTGTTGATTCTTAAGTTGAGTCTCAAGCTTATTAAGATTAAGTATAACGTAAAAATAAAAATAATTACATTTTTTTTATTAAAATGCCCGGTTATAATATTTATAGTAATATTAAAATTATTCTTAGACATAAACTTATTCTTAATGAAAATTTACACAATAGTTCTATCTAAACTTATTTTAGATGATATTTAGAAAAATAAGAAGTTTATTGATAATAATGTAATTTATTTAGTATAAATTACTTTTCTTATATTATTATATTGCATCGAGAAATAAATATAGTAATTAATAAAATAATATAATGTAAGTATACAACCATAACAATGCTATAAAATACCTATGAGAAGATTGAAAATAAAATTTATATTGTGTAAAAAAATATGCCAAATTCCAAAATGTTTCTTTAGTTTTCAAGGAAATCACTTTTTGTATAAAAGGATTAAGTTAATACTAAAACCAATAATATTTATTTTATTTAAATTAGTTTAAAGATTCATGACTTTATATAAAAGCTTTGCTTAAAATCTTTTTTAGGATTTAAATAATAAACGCCATTAAATGTAAAAAAAAAATTACCTCAGTTCTAATAAAACCCAATTATGTGACGTCATACAAAATATGGACGGACTGCATAAGTGCTTTAAAGCAATTATATTTTCAAAAAGCATTATTTTTTCATCTATAGAGAATAATCAGAACAGCATATATATTTTGTTTTTATTGAAATAACAGCACTAAATCCTATTTATTTCAACAGTTAATAATATCTTGTCAATTGAAATATTAATGGCTATAAATTATAATTTATACTTAATGTTATGATGATAATGTTTACAGTTAATTTCTACTGTTTTAACTAAAATTGTTGTAGAATGCATGTTAACATTCTCAAACCAAATTCCAATAACCCAAATGGTAAATAGAAAACACAACTTATAACTATATTATAGTAGGGATCTACAAGCTGTGTGATTCTATATTTTTGAATAAATATGTTATTATATCATACATTTTTATGTTACTTATTTTTATTTATTTTTTTTTTTTTTTTGAGGGGGGGTGGTGAGGTTAAGGCTTCGACAACTAAGGTCATTAGCCTGTGGAACTGTGGGGGAGGGTACAATAGAGGTTTTAATATGTGTATGTATGTGTGGCAAGGTTTTTACTACTACAAAATGTTATTTTTCTTAGTAAAAAATCATGAACATTCTCATTGTTTTAAATATTTGATGTTGCCTAATCTAAAATTATTAAAAACTGAATAATAAGCAAAAATATTTATAATATATTTTTTTTCTATTTTATCATACTTTCATATTTCTATAATCAACTACCTTTTGACATGTTTTTTGTTTACTTTTCACTGTTTTAAAAACAATATGGTGATTATAATTCAATTTATTTATAACATAATTTTTTGCTTAGTTAATTTTTTTTTATCATTGAATGATTCACATAGTTATCATAGTACCTACTACTGTCCTATCTTATTTTAAGTAATAATTTATATTGTATAATGCTGATAGGTAATGTATATTAACATTTCACTATGAGACATAAATCACAGTACAAATTCACAATAGATAGGTATCAAAAAATATAATTTAAATATGAATATCTGAAATTACTACAAAAAATAGCGATTACAAATAATAATTATTACGATATGCTTAATATAATAACTAACGAGTACAATAATTAATATACAGCTTAATATTAGACCAGTCCTATACCACAATCAACTCAATTCCACTATAGAAAAAAGATATTTATAAAACATTTTATGAATTATTTGTCTATCTGAGTACTGACATTACGCTACAGAGCTGTAGAGTATCTATAGAAAAGTTTGAAATTTTCAATAAAAATAGTTTTAATCCGATTTTGTGCCTTCCCATAAAATATGATGACTAGTTAAAGCCACTATTCGCAGAGTCCACTAAGGTTTGTGTACTTTTGTAGCAGCGCCACCACCTTCAGATGTTGAACAACTATCAATGCAACTATTAAATGCGAGTCAGAGATCTCAAGTATGTAATATATCTTTTCAAATAGTTTTTTGAAGATAAAGAGATTGAGATACAGCTGGTGTATTATCACGAAATAAGTGTGGTATTTCAAAAATAAAACCTAAGTAGCCAATATGTTTGTTTTTGGATACGTTCCAATCGCTTGATACCTCGTTTAAGAAAAGATTCCATATAACAAAGCTGTACTCAAGAAGTCAAATACAATTGCGATGTAATAATGTATTTTAAAGCACTAGAAGGTAACATTATATAAGAATTGAAATCTGCACAATATCCAGACCCGCCAAGGCTTGGCTGAAAGTCATATTTATATAAATACAAAAGAAAATATACAGTATAATAAAATTAAGTATGGAGTTTTATAAAACACTATTTTTTTTTTTTTACAAAAACTATTTGTACAAACATTATATTATAATGCAAGATTGATAATTGAATAGGTTGTCAACTATTGTCGGATCTCAATATCTGTCAAATTAGGTACTTAACTTATCTTAATGTTTAAGGTACAGGTGAGTTAGTTTAATCATGCCATGATTAAAGTAATTCTAATAAAAATGTTGTAGCAAACGATAGTTATAACCAGGGCTATAGGTTTACAAATTATTATAAGCTGTGAAACTCCAAATAAACAAAAAAACAAATATATTTATTTATAATATTTAAAGTAAGGCCACGAAAGAGTATAATACAAAATATATAATTCAGGAATATCATACAGAAATAGTATAAAAATACATATGACAAATTTTTCAATTTAAAATTATTATTGAAAAATAAATCAAAATTAGATAAATGTTCATTTTTGAAACATATTATTCTTATTAATTTATTAGGGCTAGTTAGGAAAAAAATGCGATTACTAAATGTGGTAAAAAAAAAGTTGATATTGATAATTAGTGTCGATTGACGTGATCTTAAATTGATATTATTCAAAAGCTTTGAGAAGTTGATAGATCCATTTAATAGTTTTTTTAGTTAAAAATAAATAAATAATCATTATAATAACGCCTTTTACTGGGAGGGGATATTCTAATGTGGTTCTCAATATCAGAAATTAGTAGACCCAAAATTTCATAAAAAAAAAAAAATATTTTAATAAAACTTTTTTGAATTTAAAACATTTTGTCAATTAAACCGGTTTGTTGAGGGTTCCAAACCAACGAATAAATTCTAGAACATAAGGCATCAATGGAAAATACATAATACTAAGAAACGTTCATACGACATATCAGCACAGTTACGTTTAATGAAACATGTGTTTCAAAAAGCATTTGCACAAACCATTTCTATTTGTAATTTAAAACTCAAGTCTGACGATAAGTTTATATCAATAACTCTTACCTCATTGACAACACTAATTTCAGAATTTGCTACATTATATCTGCATGGAATGTGTAATTGTTTATATGATATTATCACATTATAAGTTATTAATTTATCGATTAAGTACTAATAATGAATGATTATAAATCACATCTATACATACAGATAAATACATCTTCCAAATTATTTTCATTTTTCATTAAGCCATGGTGATATGAGACAGACAAGAGTCTTTAAAAGCAAAACAAATTACCATAAAAACCCTTTCACTAAACCATATAAATAGTTTCATAAAAACAAGTTATCTACACTGTGAATATTGCTAAAGGAACCTATCAATTTATTTAATATGTTTACGTGTTGTAGAATGAGGGAAGGCAGAGATCTTATGGAGTGAATTCAGATTCGTGAATTGGACAGAGAGGATGGTTTGTCCAAGGTAGTTACGAACTCATTACTGTTCACCGGGTGTCTGGATGTACGAACAATAATATTATACCAATATGGTAGTGGTTTGCCAATTTTCATGAAAAGTTTCTTTAAGCATAAACTTAATTTATAGTTTCATTTTAAGTATGCAATTTATTACACAGTCTAAAGTTAAAATATAGTAAGATAATGTATAATGGAACACTGGCTAATAAGATTTTAAACAATCATGATTTATGATTTACGTCAGTCAATACGCTATTCTTGCGGGGTTTATTGTTGTTGTTATTATTTACATGACGCTATGCATTTTCTGTGACATAGGTAAAATTTTATGTAATTTGAGGTGTTTAAATTAATCTAATATATTTCATAGTGATAGAACGATACAATGAATAATTAACTATGAACTACAGACTATGAATAACAAAAAGGGTATGGATTTGATTATATAATATATCAAAGTAATATTCTGTTTTGTCTATAATTAATACTCCATGCTATAATAGTTCAAATGGTTGATTTCCATTGTACAATACGTTAATACATAATGATGTTAAAGTTGCGCATTTCTGTGAAGTTTTCGCACGGTACCTACCTGTAATATATATTTTTGAATTGTTTAGAAATCTTATATCTTTATGAGACACAAATAAAAATATATTAGAATATAGACATTCTGTTAAACAATTATATAAGCATGATGTCATGTAATTTTTTGTGAAGTTTTATTTTATACCCTTACTAATAAATAAAGGATATTCGAAAGCTATTTTTTTTTTTTATTATGGAGGCTATTTAACATTCTTTCTTTCATTCACAACAACATAAGATAGTGTCATGCAATTTTAGCCTTGTAAAGTACCTATTTCATATCTATATAATACTAAATTAAATAATTATCTGTGAAGATTTCAAGACTTGAGGGTTGTTAAAAAAAAATTCAAACATATTTTTTAATCAAATAATTGAACGAATTTGTATTTTATACGTGTTAAATACTTAGCTCATGCTATTAGTTAGTTTCTTACTTGTTAAAAGTTTTCAAAATCAGTCAAATCTAATATGTTTTTTGTAATTAAAATTTTACTATGCAATTATTCTATATTTTTTCTTATATCAGAATTTAGGATAAATTTACACAGATATTGTTTTTTTAATATTTTAAAAATAATCCATAAATAGTTTAATCAAGTTTAATTTTCTTATATAATCATATGTTTTATATTGTGTTATAAAATATTATTTCAAAAACAGTTACTTTAACAGTCAGTTTCTTTTTAAATGTATTTATTTGGCACTATATATATTATAATGAGCGTTGTGAAACCCTTCATACAGCCGGTAAATTAATTAAACAATTTACACAGAAATGCATTTGAACATAATATGATTACCTATTACAGTTTGGATTTGGTAATATTCTAATAATTAGTAATGTGTTTAGTACCTATAGGTATTTTTAGTAAAATAATTGATTATTTTACGTTATTTTAATGATTGATGAACCTACATTTTTTAATTTTTTTTTCATTCTAGATTAACTCAATAAATAATAAAACGTTCAGATAGGTACCTATGTTGTTCAGTGATTTGTTAGGACACACATTACAAACTTGTCTCCAAACGGAAACAAAAAAAGTGATGATATTTTAAAAATGTTTAATTGTAATCAATATATTTTTAAGTGTTGTTATAATTTAAAGTATCAGTTTCATAATTATATATATACGGATATATAATTATAAATATGTGCTTAACTTTAGTATTTGTTTTAATATTTAAATATGTTTAACGTTATTTATATACTACACTTCTGTACATATATAATAAAATATAATAATAATAAAAATATTTTATTTGGTATTTTAAAAGTATAACTATAAATTATAATAGGAGAATTAAAAATACATTAAAAATAGTTTTAAACTTAATACACAGATAAAAATATCAATCAAAATTATCTAACTGAAAAAATTTAATATTTATTTTATGTGTGGGACATTAATGTGTAGTTAGTAATATCTAATAAATATTAATTTCACAATTTGAGATACAGATAAGTTGTAAATTGTAGTGTTGTATATAATAATCTAAATTCGCAAATAAAATAATTAAATAATTCTCACTTACGATGTGTTTCAAGTTGTATTTTATTTTATAGCACGAAGTAAATAATCATTAGTTTTAGTTTATTGTACCTAAGTATTATAATAATAATCTAAACGTACTTTAAAAGCTATTAAGGCAATTATTGTTATAAAGGGGAGATAATATTATAAACTCTTAAAATATTGCGCTACTGTTGGATAACTTTTTTACCTCTATAAAATAAATCATTTAAATTCAAAAGCGAGTTGTTACTAAATTAAAATGTGTATAAAAAAATTACTTAAAAACTCTTAGAAACTGTTCGTTATAATTTTAGTTAGTAACAACTAATAAGTAACCTTTATTGCTAATATAAAGATTTTACTAGTAAGCCGTAGTTCTCGTTCATACGATTTCTTTTATATTAGGTCACTATTACAATTTCAAATAATTTCTATATTTATTAAAATAATTCAAAATTTATTATAATCAATACTCCATTTTATACTCCAGTTATATCTAAAATTTTTAAAAATGTCCACTTGAAAGTATACAACGTTTAATACTAATATTAATTCTAAGATTTTTTTATTCAAAGTCGCTTACCACTTTTGAGCTTTTCGTGTACTACTTATGTTAAGCATACCACTAGTTGAGACCCGCCAGCAGACTTCCCAATGTTCAAATTTCCGGCCAAGTATAATATTATAGAAAACATCTAATAGATAGTACCACTATTTGAAATTTTATGGATTGTACACGAGAATACTTGTGCTGCTATAGTATGTAAATACAAATGTTATTGAAGTACCACGATTTATAATAAACTAACTAAGCAATTTGTAATTCACTTTCAGTCTACTTGGTGAATCTTAGTGGTAAAGTAAATAAGTAGGTAGCTCTTAATAATGTATATTATTTTGGTATCAACAGGAAATTATTGATTTATAAAAATGTGTTTATCTTGCAGCAGTTATTTGTTAAATATTGTATTTGTTTATCTCGTAGTGGTTATAGTTACTATTCCTTAAATCAAACACGAACAACTTCAATTTAACGCGTTTAATTGAAAAATACCCTACAAACCCTGTTGAACACTATTACATCTCTATAGTATTTTACTGTGCATGTAGTATCACAAAAAGCTGCATTTGTAGTACATTGTATTACGACGTACTGTGCTATTTTGTTTGACATTTGATACCTATTGAGTTGTTAACATTGGTTAAAATTAAACGTTTTTAATCGATTCTTTGAGGATATATCTTTATTCAGAAAAAATCGATGCTACGTGAAATTATGAACACCAAAACCTAAAATTAATGTGTAAATAACCCAAAACCATTTTCAATCATTATTTTTTATCTGACTCCATATATGATTAATATTAATATATTATTATAAAACTAATTTTTTTACGCAAAAAATTCTACATATTTTTAATACAAATGTGTGGTATACTTTTTCCTATATAATCTTGACGTGAATTTTTCATGGAAAACATCAGTTAAGAATCTCTACGATATAATTTATCGTTTATGCACATTTTATATTATATATAATTTACAATACACATTTATATGCACATAATTTATAAAAAAAATAATGTACAAATAATATGGGTAACGCTTTAAATGGTTTTATATAGAAGTTGTTGGCAACGTTGAACCTCGTGCATTTTAGTAGGAACATTTACTTTTTCTAGACTTTTTATATATGAACTAACATGGGGTGTGGTTTTGGAACTCTGTTCTAAATATATAAATAATAGACGCATACACACAAACATATTAAAACATATCAATGGACAGAATAGGATCGTAATAATTTTGTATATTAAACGCCCTCCAGATGAAATATATTTTAAGCGTCGCTAAAAGAATGGCTATGGTCTGTATGGTTGTTTGAAATTTTGGTTATGTTTCAAATATTGTTTCTAAGGAGGACTTATCTAGGTGGATGAGAAACCAATTCTACATATACAATGTATATTTCAAATATAAATTTTTTGATAGAAATATTAAAAAAAAAAAACATGTATCATTATAGCTTTGTGGAATATTCAAACATATTTATAAAAGATAAATTTTACACAATTGATTGTATTTTCCTTATTCTATATAAATTTACATCATTGAATGTTGATGCACAAATAATGTAGTACACATTTAGATTATGTGTTGGGACTAGTTAAATTGGTTAAGACACTCCTTGTGACTAAAAAAATTTGTGCCTAATTCATTGTTTATACATAATACTAAAAAATTTTGGCTCTAAAATTGGCCTTATTACATTAGCTGGTAATAATTCGTTACCTTTTAAACAAAATAAATTATTTACTCAAAGTGCAAACTTACTTTAGGTAAAGTAAAAATAACAAACTTGTCCATTTTAGTAGATATACACCGATGTATTTGGTCTTGTAAAAAAATCTGAATATTTATCGCATTACTTCACTAACTAACTATAGTCATTAAGCAATCCCCCAAAAGCACTAAATGCCTTATAGTAGTAATGAATTAAAAGCTGTGATAGTTTACTAAAATCTTTTCGAAAACGAGAATAGAAATGTTGTCAACTGATATATAAAAAACAAAACATTCAAGTAACTGTGTGATTTAAAATATTATGGTGTAGGCGCTTATCAAAAAATGATGATCTTTTGGACTAGGAACATAATTTGATAGAAGAATATTTGAAAAATGAATTCGATAGGTATCAATAAACCGTGGTTAATTTTATATTTTTGTTCTATAATAGAAAATAGCTATAAAGATTGACTAAATAAATTGTAGTTTCAGTGCAGAAACAACGAAAACATTGATGAAAACAACAAAAAATATTATCACTAAACATATAAATGGTTCTCTATATAATAAAAAGTTACTTGCATTAAATATCATCAAAACATAAATCTTTTACATTTTTTTGTCTAGTTATTTATAAGTATTTGAAATTTTTAGGTTTTTTTTTTTATTTATGTTTATAATATGTTATAATTATTGTTTATCGGTCAAAAAGCTTGAAAATGGGATAACATGCTCATACATTTTTTTCACAGCTGTTATAAAAATATACAGTCAACATTTTTTTTTTAAACATTTAAAGTTCAAATTATTACGGTATTTTGATTATAGTAGATATTTAAACAAAACAAAATGTAATAACAATATTACCTATTTTGTTGTTATTCAATGAATATAAATCGTAGAGATCTGAAACTTTCCTTTATTACACTACGTGCATGACTTTTTTATAATAATATTTTCTAGACAAAAATACATTTTTAAATTTTAGAATAATTTTAACCCATGAACATATTTGCTGCGTTATACTGTAAGTCGGTATTACATTAAATAGCTAACCCTATTAAAAACTATTGACAAAAATTAATTTAACCCACTGAGTTAAGGAAATACTAATAATAATATAAATTTAACATAACATTTTTATAGAAATAGATACTGATATACCCGTCTCCTTCATTCGTCTTTCATATACATTTCATTTTGAATAATTAAAAATTTTAACACATTTAATACAGTGACGAAGTATAATCGAAATCTCCTAGACAGAGACGAATCATTACAACACCTCTAAAGCCTTAAATTACTCGTTTTGAGAACAACGTCAACGCATAAATGGTAACCTCTATAAAAAGAATAATAGTTAATCAAAATACAGTAGGAAACACTTTCATTAATTCAAACACAAAAATAAATAT
Organism: Pentalonia nigronervosa; assembly: GCA_014851325.1. NCBI lineage: Eukaryota > Metazoa > Arthropoda > Insecta > Hemiptera > Aphididae > Pentalonia > Pentalonia nigronervosa. The sequence continues at coordinate 45,240 of JACXSJ010000452.1, read as the reverse complement.
ATTCTGTCACTGCTTGGATCGTCGATCACATGCGTATGACGGTTGGACGTGACACATCTCCTCCTCCACACAACTGAAACGGTTAGTGAGGGATTCGCCAGTCCTCGTGACGGCGACTGTGGAGTTTTTTATTAATGATATTTTTTTTGTATCAGCACATCTGCTTCGTCTGCCTAACCTACACTAATTAGGTGCTTGTTTTGCTTAAACTAAATATCTAACTTAACCATCATACCAACAGTTTACACGAGTATAATTTACACAATATTTGAACGAATATCTTATTATAATAAAATAAATCAAAGAGAATTTATTTAGAACTAGCTGTATACCCGATTTCACCGGGGAAAAAATTAAGGATCAAATATAAAATATGATGCTATATAGGCGCATCTTGGTTTTAGGGTACATCAGTTCACAGACAATTTGGCGTTGGTGTTTCTCATTTTGTGAACTGATAATTCGACAGAGATTGACAATCCGCCTTCAATAATATTTAGAAAATTTTAGTTGCTGTATCCAGTAATGCTCTGTGCAAAATGCAACCCTAGAAAAATCTCATAAATATATGTTGACGATATGAGTTATTATTAGATAATTGAAACAGATAGATGTTATACAGATGTAAGTGGGATTACAATGCATGGTTGAGTGACTTTTGATAAATTAATTTAGAGAAAGTTAGATTTTAACGTTCATATGATACGACTAGATTATGTCACGTCTATGAGATGTCGAATATAACTTATATAATATGTTTATTTTGAAATATCTGTCTTATTTCAAGTTTTAACAGACTAATAAAAAACTTTTTCTTTCTAATACTCATTTGTGAGATGTTCATTCAATAACATGTTAATATATTATTAATGCCAAAGAAATATGTGATGTTTTTAAAGTATAATAAACAATTTTTCATTTTTAGAAATAAAATAAAAATAATAATTGTTTTAACTTGTATTTAAAATATTCAAGATATAAAAGTTTATTTACAATAAGCATATTTATTTCCATGTAGGTATATTTAGACAAGAATAATATTATGAATGATGTATTACCCAGCAGTAATAATTTGAACGTGATATATAAATATATTTATTTATTTTACATTATGTTCATTTGTTTATTTTATTATTATATTATCATTTTTTTTATGTTAGTAAGTTCTTACACCAAATTCTTATTAGCATTCTTGTGTGATTATCTAGGATGTTATTAGAGTCAAGGGAATAGATTAGTGCATTTAAGTGGTTTGCAAGGCAAACCATGCAAGAGAACAGTTATAATATTTTAATTAAATAATAGCATAACATATTTATTTTTTTACATAAAAGTGTTTAATTTATAAAATACAATATATTATTAAAAATAATTCTATAATACAAATTTGATAAATTTAATTTTATATTAATTTAAAATTGTATGATTTTATTAAGATTTTTCGTAGTTATTTAAACATTTTTTCAGTTATGAAAGCTCGAAACCGAAAGTACGAACAAACATTTATATTATATACAATAACACTAATACGTATTAAATTAGATTACTGTGATTTATTTGCATTAGTAATGCATTTCTGTGTTATCATTATAAATACTACCTACATAGTTTTGTTTCTTTTGGATATTGGCTATGCGTTATTATGTTTTAGCGTTAATAATAAATGATTTAAGTAGTAAGTTCTACCACTCACTAGTGTTTTATAGTGAATCAATCAAAAAACAAAATATTACAATTAATTTACTGAATAGAATAATAATTATACATGTATACACAATTAAATTGTCTTAATTTTCAATAAAATAATTATGATTAGACGGCGTTATGGATATGTTATATAGCTCCGCCGTTGTCGTTATGACATTTTCGTTATCTCAAAGTTTATAATACTTTTAAATACTACAATCATGATCATACGGCGTTCTGGTTAGGCTATTTAGCTACACCATGGCATCACTGTCGTGTGTTAATTATTTAATCAGTACATCATAGTAATCATAGTAATATTTTTTATGCATCTTTAATACAATTATAATAACACCCATACATCAGACTAGTTCAGAGTTATTCAAACTTTTTCATTGCAAGACTCATTGGTCTCTTCGCTACGTATTAGTGGTTCTCAAATTATCCAGGACACAGAAAGAAAAATATGTTTTAGTGTTTAATTATTTCTAATTATAATAATATATATTTATATTATATTTATTATAAATATATCAATTATATCAAAACAACAAATTTAATAATAATAAATTATGCATAGAAGATTGGAATTAAATGTTTTATGTTTAGAATACATTAATATATTAATCATCATCGTCATTTTTTTCCTCTTCTGTGTCATTGTTATAATGTCTTTGGACTAGTCAAACCTAATGACGCAAGGTAAAAAAAAATAAGCCCAAGATGCACCAAAGTAAGCACTGAAGCAGATCATTTTTTTTTTTGTCAATGTTGCAATTTACAATCCGTAAATTTTAAAAAGTAAACTTTAGTGTATTAGAATAATTATTAATGACTATATAGTTTTTCTAAATGTATACTCTAATGAATGCATTTGAGTGATTTGTATTTGACTGCATTATTAATATTATTATACTAATCGCAGATTATGAATGACCATGGCGTATAATGACTTTAATTTATAAACATCATTTAATATCTCGCTGGTAAAATACTTAATTCTATTCTTTTATTGAATAACTTTACTCGTCAAGAAATTGGGAAAATTAAATGTTAACTTAGTAGTCAAATAAATAAAAGTAAAATCTATACCTATAATTATAAAGCAACTGACAGCTTACAATATCAGCTATCGAGTACCTCTGTTACGATTAGGTGTACAATATTATTATAGTGTATCAAAATTTTAATGATACCGATATGTTTATTTATGCTTCAGTATCCATCCTTTTGATATAATAAACTCATTCATCCATTATTAATAAAATACACATATTATAAAATAAGGGTGACCAACAGGAATATGTTCGCGAGCCACACGGATAATGATATCCAGTGCCAAATTGTTTATAAATAGATTTTGTAATTTAAAAATAAAATAAAATTAAGAATAATAATAAGTAAATTTTGGTTTTTGTTAATAAAACGCGAGCCGCAAGTTGGTCACTCTTGTTTTCAAATTACAAAATATAATAAGTTAAAATATTGTTATATTTAATTATTTTTAAAAATTTTATTATGATTACACAATAATATATTTTTGTTTGTTCTTATTCATAGTAAACATTCAAAATTTTCATTTTAATTACTGAGATATTTGCTCATTACTATATAAGTGCGAAGTTTGTAACAGTTGTATATGTATTGTTTTATTTACAAAATTAAAAGATAATATTCCCATGAACATTGTTCTTTTCTAAACATTATAAATGGTGTAAAATCATTTTTAAAACAACTAGATTGACTGAAGTACATTTATATATATTTTCCAATGCTTTTATCAGTATTAAAATTCTGAAATAGTTTTTTCCCACTGAATCGACTTTACCATGAACTTAGATATAAAATATTAAAAAACGATTTATTTTCTAAACATGTTTAAACTATTCGAATATTTGGAATTGTTATGATTATGTTATTACTAAACTTTTTTTTTGATTTAGTTTTAATAACACTATTGATACTTTTAGCTAAGGTAATTTTATAGATATTTACCTCTACATACTTGAAGATTAAATGAAAGGTTATTCATATTTTATTATAATATTTATTACTGTATTCAATAAGGTTTGCAAATCGTTAGTTATAAATTCTTATTAAGTGTATTTTAAATATTAAAAAGTTCTATAAAAACTATAATAAATTCAAGACTGTTTGGACCATTTTACGAATGCATGAATGATTTATTATTATTGCTTTCAAATTTAAAATACCACTTCAGTTGTTCACTAAACTTCTATATCTCACTGAACACCTTTTTATTTTTGTGGTATACCAATATATTATTTTATCAATTTGTCTTTTTCTCGGCCTTTTACTCAAATAACATAGTGTTTATATGAAATTCTGACTATCGCACTTAAGCATATAGGTATATCGAAATTTTAATATTTTTATTCTTAATACATATATAATACTAGTTAGTCGTAACAGTTTGAGAATTAGTGTTACAATATTTATTTATTATGGGTTGAATTAATTAAAAATTGAACTGTATGAGCATATGGCTCAATGAGCATTAATATAATACCTAAATTAGTATTTATATTATAGTATATACGTACAAATTACTATTTACGTATAGTTTAACTTTAAAGCACTTGTATTACAACTGGTTTGCTCGAACACGGCCAATCAGCCAACTAATTGAATAATATTTTAAGTTGTTAATAATAGACACTGTAAAATATTTAAATACGCATTATTCGTAATTAATTAAATAATCATTATCTGTGAATATACATACGTAAAAGCCATGCGATGACCGTGGCACGATAACTACATATTAATATTAGTAATAAATAATTATAACAACTGCGAGACGTTCACAGACATTGATGTCTTTAAAACGAGCTTCACTGCTCCAGTCGGCCACAAGTTGTTGAATGGTAAGGAATTGAGTTATTTAAAACAAATGTTACAAGTACCTATTTGAAGTTTATTGACGAAAATATTCTATATATTTCAGTAGAACAAAAATTTCATTTCACTTTTTGAAGCTTTAAAAAATGCTCACATTTTCACCTTAAATATATTTTCCGATAGGAAATAAATCTTGTTGGTAATTTTGAGCGTCAAATTAAAAAATCCCCTGTTATTTAGTCAAATTTCTCATTTTCTTGTAATGTTATTCAAAAATGAATAACTGTTTTAGCTATTGCCTATTAATTAATACCACAAACTTATTCACACTATTATTTCATGGTAAGAAGGTATCAATTAAAAAGTTAGTTTACAGTGATACATTTTATAAATATATTAGGTTATAATAATGAAATATTAATAAGACGAGATGCAATATTGAAATATTGTTTGTTTCCTCTCGTGTACTTACTATTCCATTTAATATAATATTATAGTCTGATATGATATTATGTTAAGCTCATTGATTTAATTATCGTCATTACTCGTTAGAAATACGTAGATGTGGTAGGAATATTGATTTGATCAATTGACTCATGATATTGATGATTAATTATTTGTCAATTATCTTAACTAAGTATGAATATTTTTGTAAAAATACAGGTTGATTTTATTTTAATAATTTATAATGTATAATTTCCGATATGATATGAATATTGTTTAGTTATACTATTGCCAGCCAATCATGATCATTAGATACTATATAGTATTTTTATACACATATAAAGTTCTGATATTAATAAAAAATGTTATAATTTCTATTTGTATGTGTATGTATATTAAATACATTTTGAAACTCATTGTTTTTAAATACACTTTAAATTGTATAAATATTCCAAAAAGATCTATATTGTACGTTAAAAAAAAAAACTTAGCTCCATTCTAAATTATATTTTAAATGAGATAATTGATGATTGTTTATTGATTTCAAATTTAAGATACGTAGGTATTACAATGGTGTAATAAACTCGACATATTATAAGGTATATATATATTTATTATTTACATTGATTTAAGTTTTAATATTTGTTTAATATATAAATTAATTTATTTATACAAAATTCCCAAAAGTAATAAATAAATAAAATAAAAAAAAAAAATATTTAAAAATATTATACATTTAACATTTAGTCAAATAAAATATTTTAGCTTTAATTTAAGCCTCCGTGCTTATATATTTGTTTAATGTCGATCTTTTCACTTTTGTAATAAAACATTTTTATATTATTTTAGTATAATATAAAAAGATACAAAATATATGAAAAAAAACTGTTGTTGACTTTGTATGAATATATTATTATGAAGGTTTTATCAAAATTTAATTTTAAATATGTTTATTAACATTGAATTTATTATCTATTCAATTTAATAATACATATAATACAATATACTCGTATTTCACATATTTATTGGCCAATGTATGTTGATTTGTTTATGTTTACGTATATGGAAATTAATATAATATAAACTATAAATTTAATAATATCACTGCACGATAAAGATAAAACTATGAACACAAAATAACTATATTAGAATTTTTAATGTGCATGTACTTAAAATTGCAAAAATTTGAAAATTTAATACAAGGTTTTTCATATGTTGTTCATAATAGAACCAATAGAGGTATCTAAAAAAATAAATAAACTTGACTTTTTTTTTATAGACATTTTAAGTTTGAATTTGAACAAATTCGATACTTAATCAAAGAATAACAATTTCAGTAATAATTGTATTATAATTCAAAAATAATTTTCTCGGAGATTCGAAACTTCTATGTATATTAACTATTATATTTTATATACACAATGACATTTTCAAAATATTTAGATTAATTGTATGCTATTAAATCGCTATAATAATAAGTAGCAATATATTGATTAGATAATAAGATAACAGACCGTCTCCGTTCAGAATCGTTTTTTGGATATAATGATTTTTCATAGAATTCAAATTTAACACATCCATTACGACTCACTCGATGACGAGTTATATTCACCTTAAACTATACCGGAGAGTGGTTACTGACTTTCCCCCAATTTTTTTATTTATGACAAAAAAAATTATGTGAAGGTTATACACTTTAACATTGTTAATTACAGTTAGTAAATTAGTATAAATTATAAAGTTCTATATTAAATATAATTTGTATAAAATTTAAAATTATAAATTGTAATATAATATATAGATACTAAATGATTTCTTCAATGTAAAACACTCATTATTTTAAAAACTACTAACTTTTTTTTTTTTTAACATCTTAAAATTGTTAAAAAACAACATTTATAAAAAAAAATTAATTATTCTACTAGTATTTATATTTTTTTCCTTTTTTGAATGACTATATCATACATTTCTAATTTCATATTCAAAATGCAGAATATTATTCACATTATTTATTTATATAAATATTAAATTTCGAACTAAATGTTATAAGCTCTACTTCTTTTTGTAATAATATTGTACCATTATTCATGATTTTTATTTTTAATTTTAAAATATCTTTGCCAATGGAAGCTTCTGCTTTTCTCTCTTTTTTCTACATATTATACTAAAATTAATTAATTTTTTTTTTGAAAATAATTATATTTTATATTAATAAATTTAATATACCTAGTAAATAATTTATTTTATCTAAAAATTAGAATAGACTGCAATCTCTGGTTTATACTACAATATCATTTGATATTTAATTAAATCTTTAACATATTTATAATTAATTTACCAGCGGGATCTCTTGGACCGTTTACCATTTTTTTTAGTTCGTATTAAAGATCTTTAATTTTGTGTGCGTTTATTCATTTTTAAACTTTTTCCTTTGATCAATAATTGACATCTGAATAATTATTCATCAATTTAATTAATAGATATTATTTATTATTTAGATATCAGAATATATTACAATCTCCAACATCTATTAAAACATTATTTTATAGTTAATCATTTTGTTTTTTCTGCTTAAAATGTCTTTGCCTGCGGGCGCCCTTCTATTTTTTTTTTTAAATATCGTTATCAAAGTTCTTTAATTTATATTATGCACTAATACTTTTGCTTTTAATCCCAACTGATCTCTGATCATATTTTATTTAAATTGTCGTTTTTATATTTAATTATTTTAGTTTGTTATTTAATATACACAGCAGTTTCGGGCGATTACTAGGTATATGATAATCTTATATTTGATTACATTTTTAAAATGCATTTTCCTTCCAGTGCCCTTAGATATAATACTGACACAGTGATAACGGATTGTTTAATTTAATTATTTATACAATTCTTAATAATAAAATGTTAATTGAGTAAATTTATATATATATATGAATATTATGTAAGCATATGTACAAATACCTAATTGTACAAGCTATACAATTACTAAATGATTCGTGGTTATAGATATTTCATAGATTATTTTCCAATAAACGTAAAAAACATGAATACTCTAGAATTCTATTGGCTATTATACATTTCACAGGTTAAATATAAATTCTAATTTAAACTATAAGTAGGTAGATACATTGTATATTAATATAAAATATTTAGATATCCAATATTCGCTTAGTGCTCACTAGAAAATACCTACGCACCATATAGTGAGTATATTTGAGTTTGAGACAATTATGTCACAAAAACCTTCTCATTCCATCATTGTACTGACAGTACCACAATAATAAGTTACATAAATATTATGATATAATATAGTGGCATCATTGACTTAAAGACTAATTTTCCTTTGTCCTTTTGCGAATCAACAAAGCATGTTTTTTTAGTCTTGTAGTTTTATTTTTTGACAATATAATATTAGTTGTATTTTTGTAGTTCTGATATGGAAAATATTTTCTTACGGTCAAATATCAATTTTCTAAAGTCTTACTGAAAAATACCTTTTGCGGTTTGTAAACATTGCAAATAAACATTCCTGGCTATTTCCATTAATTTGGTATAGTAGACTGTCATGGTACTGTTGACCTCATCGGTTATCTAAGCTCCCTCTAATACTTTCCAAATTTTCAGCCTTTAAATATAATACGCGTCAATACATTATTCAATGGATGCAATAAAAATAATTTGATAGCAAGTAGGTAATCTAATTTAAGAACTTCAACTGTAATGAAACTTTTCGTTATTCTATGACAAACTTTCTTATCAGACAAAAATATTTTATGCTATTGAAACGTCGAAATGCGCATATATATTTTGCTGCATTAACCGTTGTACACAGTTTATTTTGTTCAAGATAGCTCTGTAGGAAACATTTTTCACCTGTCTCAAGTACAACACTACCATTAATAGTGTTCACATGTAGGTTATGCATATTTTTCATGATGGGCTCATACTCTTTTATATAAAGATCAATTTATCCGGTATATGATATATTTCTCAATTTCAGCATATATATTATTTGTATTTTATCGAAATATAGGTAGCTCGCGGGGGTAGAGCACGATTGAGAACGGTCCTTATCGGCCGTATATTTTTTAATAACACGATTGAGAGCGTTTTTACTTACCAACTTTTATGCCACGTTGCCTTTAGTTTGTTCAAACTCTTTATAAAAATTAATTGTTAAAATAATACTATCATAATCTTTGCTGGCCACGGTTTTGATAATATTGTTTTCAATTGATTTCATTATTGCTACTGTTTGTGTTTGGATTTCCTTTAAAACAGAAATTACTATATGTGTAGAAGGATGCGTGCTATACAATTGCCCGTTGTAAGTCCTGTGAAAATTTTCTGCTCCATTAGTGGTTCTTAAAAATAAAATAATAAACATGTAGACCAAATAAAAGCAGATAAATATAATTACAAGTATTATAGTACCTATTAACAAAATAGTAAGTTACTATAAGTTATAGTATATTAAGTACTTTGAATTTAATTGTAGTACTTGTGCCCAAGGATAGGTGGAAATAGCGAATCATGTTCAATGTATATAGTTAGCACGTAATCCGAAAACAAACTCCCAACTTCTAAGTCTGAACATATTGTCATAAGTTGTATAAATGCATTATCATCATCAGTGGGAAGAAGAAAAGGCAACCCAAAAAATAATTTAAGTCATTGACCTAATTCATCATTGTTGTCTTTATATGCATTTCTCAATTTTGATTCTCCATTTATCTGTCATATAGATAATATAAAATATATTATATGTTATTAATCAGAGTAAAAATTAAAGGATTGGAAAGTCAAAATTATTCGTATTTCTTACTTTTCTCCACCAAGCTTGGGCTATATAAAAACGACAAGTTTCAATAATTACATTTGGAAATACTTCTTTGACTGTTTCATGAGCACCGATTTCGAAGTCTAAAGTTTTTGAACGTCAAGAGCTCGATATAGTTGCAAGAGTTACTTTTATATTTTAATGTAAATTTGTTTTATTTTGTTTGGTAAAAAAAAATAAGCAATAGGCACATAAAAACCGTTTACGTATGTGTGTAATGTATATAACTCCGACAAATTCAATTTGTTTTGACAAAAAATTTAAATTCTGGCTCGTTGTTATACAAATAAAGTCATTGGTTTCAAGAACAAAAACAAATTGATCACTTTTAAATAAATCGTTATTTTTCATATTCTTCAATTGGAATATAACTTCGTTTAAAGAAGTAGGGTAAGTTGGGTATTGTTTTCTCTTCTTGTCATAAATTACCTTCGCACTGATGTAATATCATTGTGCATAATATTTGGCAAGTCACTACTTAGTAACTCAGTTCTAATAATTTAGCTTAATTTATTAGCTTTTTGCTTAAAATTTTCTCTTAAAATCTGCCTTTCAATTTTTTGATTATTAATATTTACATGATTCATATGTTCACCATTTGATGAATTATAAGTTTTATCCATTTTCGTTAATAAACTGACACTACAACTGTTATTGGAATATTTCCATTTCATTAATCCATCTTTACGTTATCTTACAAATGAATATTTATTATTATTTAATACTGCAAGATCTTTTCCGTGTTCAGACGTTATAATTTTAAAGTTTTCCATCATACTTAATATTACACTGTATTTCACACTATATTACGTTGCTACCGCGCTGTTCACCAAACAACTGAATTTGGCAATAATTTTGGAATATCTGCAAATACGTAAACCGCGATATCGTATTTATCATCTTTATTACTAGACATTAAGATAAACTGCAACGTCGCTCGAAAAATCGTTCTCAATCGTTTGATTATAAGATACAAAATATTGCTTCTTGATCTGCCGACAATCGTTCCCAATCGTGTTATTAAAAAGGTAAAACATTCTCAATCGTACAACGCCGGCTCACAGAAATGACACAGTAGCTTGTATTCTCGAATACTTTTAAAATATCGCGAAACTCAATTTCCTTCAACATAGCCTGTAGTTAAAATAATAATTACTATAAATTGCATTCAGGCAACAGTTAAAATAGTTTGTATATTGTTTTCTCATTATTGTTAGCTATTGTTTCATTGACCATTTATATGAGCACATCTTTAACAAAGTCTTACCCCCTCCTAATGGCGTGCGCTGTTCGGCACTTCCAATTATTTTCCTCTCGCTCTACGAAAAAATATAAAATAATTAAAAAAAAAAAAAATGAAAAAAGCGCATTTTTCGATAACAGTTGTTTCCGATCGCCGTGTCCACCGCGCCATACAAAAACGTACACATCGCCGACGTGCTCGAAATTCGTTTGCGCATTATATTATCTATTATTATCATTATGTAGGGTACAGTCGACGGGTCCAATACCAACAACAACAACAACAACAACAGCAAAAAAAAAAAAAAAAAAAGGGCTATGCTGCTGTCGTCGTTGTCATTTGCATACGGACGTCGTGGGGACGGTGGCGGTGACGGACGATGTTCCGTACCGCCCGACGACGAGAGCTCGGAGAGAGTGTGTGTGCGAGTGTCCGAAAACGTGTGAGCGGGTGGGTCGCAGCGGGTCGTTACGGTGCGTGGGTGGATTATATACGTACGTTTATATACCGCGGTGGTGTGAGCGTCCGCGGTGCTGCCACTCGGCCGTGCGGTGGGCGACCGGGTGGGTTTTGGGAGAGCGGGACGGGGCACGCGTTTCGCGGACAGGGCGTGCGCGAGGTGTTCGTCGCGTTTGATCACCGTGCGATGCGTGTTCGTCGGGAGGCGCCGAGTAAGAACCACGGCAGTTTGTCGCCACGCACCGCCAAACGCGTACGCCACGCCGCCGCCAGCCACCGACCGCGCCGGGCCCGTTCGTCGGAACAATCTACGCGCGCGACACACACACACACACACGACACTGACATCACGCGGACTCGCCGCGTTCGTCGCCCCTCGTTGCCGCCCCCTCGCGCTGTCGCCGATCCCCACCGATGATCCGCTGACCATCGTCGTCGTCATACCCGACCACCGCTGCCGCTCGTCGCCTCGTCCCTCAAGTCCCGACCGTCAACCCTCGTCCCTCGCGCCACCATGGACCCGACCACCGCTGGAGAGCCCGTCCAACTCGAGGACTACAGGTACGAGATGTGCCACAACATGTCGGCCGCCGACATCCCGTTGTGCGCCAACAAGACGGAGTTCTTCGACTACAACAACACAGACGACGAGATCCTCCAGGTACAGAAACGCGCGTAGAACTCCTGCGATTTTCCGCGGCCGGCTGAAAAACGACGCTCTCGTGTTCGTTTCTTGTCGCGATTTTAGACGGGTCGGCGTTTATCTGGACACGCGCACAACTGCAGACTCCGATTGCTGTAGAAGTCTCGCGGTGGTGCTACCGAGCTGGCCCCGTCGTGTTTATAGTACGAACGTATGACAATAATATGTTATTGTTGCTATTATTTTCATACGCGTAATCTAATGGCGTTGGTTAGGTGCACTGCTGTGCAAAGGACCGTTCTTTCAGGCCATTCGGTTTAAAAAAAATCGTCAACATTTATGTCTACCTAGACACAGATATCGGTATAATGCGTGTACATTTTTCGTTACACGGTTGTTGCGTCGTATAAAGTAAATAATATGCAGTCATCGACCGTCGCACAATAAAATAATATACTGATGTAAAGACTGATGAGACGGTTATACGGCTTAAGCTCAACGATAAAATAAACTATAATATAATAAATATTCCACTGTACCGGAAAAATAAAATAGTATTTTTTTTTTTATAAATAATTTGTTTGGTGATTTTAGATTTTAAATGAAATCCAGACATTCGCTATTCTTCAATATTTTCCTTCAAATAAAACTAGTGTCATCGAATGAATTTATCACACAATTTTCTTGGTTGGCAAATTTACGTGGTAAATAAAAAAAAAGTAATCGGTAATTCGGTGTATTCGGTATCTTAATAGTTTGCGATTTGTATCCATAAGCATTTTTCCAACCCATAGCACGCGAGTTTCAATGATTTGTATTTTGTGTTTGGTTTATACGAGGAGTCCCTATTTTAGTACCTATGAGATAGATATCTGTGAACAAAACGAACACTGTCGGTCTCTCGTGGATATCATTATGTATTATTATTATTCTACTCGTCATTTTAGAGAAACCTCTATCGTGACAACGGTGTTTTCTTGATATAAACGATAATATTATAATATCTTGTGTGTAAGTGGTAGTAGGTAACACGGAATAAACGAAAATATGACAACAGGTCCACTAACAACACGCGGTGAATATTATATTCAATATTACGGCACACTATTTTTTTCACTGAGCTCTTCTACTATTCACATATTTCTGTTATATTAATACTTTTTATAATCGTTAATTCTGTAGATTGTTTAATTAATTATTTATTATTACTTTGATGGTATAGGTATAATAATATAGTAACCGGGAATTTTTTCGATAGCACTACGCTATGTCGTGATGGTACTTATCATTTGTTGCTCCCATTGGTTTTACAGTGCAATATTGTCTTCGTGACGCGTATTAAAACTGTAAGTACTTCGAAAGGTTTTTCGACGAAAAAACGAATACCTACGCGTGTTATAGCCATTGAAACATTTGCCGCACATCCATAAATATATTAATAGGTAGGTACCAACTATATTATTATTACAATACTTTCATGCGAAATTGTCGTTAAAGTCATGGACGATTACTTGAAAACTTTAAAGTGTAATCTCTATAAATACTACGAATTCTTTGGGTTTTTTTTAAATATATCCCATAAACAGTGTTATTTTTTATGGATACGTTATTTTAGAACGCTCGTTAATGTTTAATATTAAAAAATTATTTGCGAAGTTTTTAATTTTATGAAGGCATAGGTAAATAAAATACCTAATTAAAATCTTGAAAATAAATGTTATTATTTATTAATAAAAAAAAAAAAGTTTTTAATATAACTAAAATATACAATTAATTACATTTCAATTTTTGTTAAACAACCTAATTTATTTAGTTGTTACTTTTTAGTATTACTACCCATAAAACAAATATGTCTTGAATTATATTCACACACAGTATAATAAATAATAATTAAATTTTCTAAAATTCAACAAACGGTGTTTTATTAAAATTGAATTTACTTATATCTCATAATTTGACAAAGTAATATAACTTTTTGTTATAATTGAAATTGTTCAAAATATTTTAAATTAATTTAATCTTTAAAATTAGTTTATACTTTATCTATTTTGTATATTATGAGTAGTCAAATAAATGTATCATCTGTCCGAATCATTAAACTTAATAAAGATAGTTAACAATTCTAAAATTAAAAAAAAAAAATGGCAATATGGAAACTGATGATAAATTGTTTTATCATAAATAAATAATGAATAAATACATAGTAATCGTGTTTGTAATATTAAAAATCTAAAAAATATAACTGAGTATAACGCCAGAAATACGGAGTCATAAACGTAGCATAGATTTAGAGATTGTGAATCCTAAAGATTTTGATGAATCATATTGCACACAGTTCACTACAAAGTCAATATAAATTAATGAATTACCCGATAGATTGTGATAAGTGAAAACAAATGTATTTTATTATAAGTTATAAGATACGAGAATAAACCCCTTATAAGTTCAGAAGAATATCACATTGGTTATGCTTAGCTATTTATATTTGCGATGTAAGAAGAATCGTTAAGTAATTAAAAAATCAAAGTATTAACCAAACATTTTAATCGTCAACAAGTAAGTAATAAGAAATTTAAATATATTATTTTCCTCTAATGCATTTTCTAATTTTTTTTTTTTTTTTGATTCATATTTTATTCATGAACATATTTAAAATAATAATTACAGTCGCATTATACTTAGGTAGTGGAATTTAATAATATTAATAGCTAAACAGTTCAAAAAATTAAAACAAATTTTTATTTCTGAATAAACAAAATAAATATTTCATAATACCTAAAACTTGAATAAATAAAAATGAATTAAAAAAATCATAAATTATGATAGATTTTTATGTGCAAGATAACCATTTTAACAATTAATAATTAAATTGATAAATATTTGTAATATATCTACTCTAACCAAATTTAAGATTCAAATATTATTTTACTTGTCAAGTGTATATTATTATGTAATACTATTTTCATTAACATTGTACATTATTTTCACAAAATATATAATTACAATAAAGTGTTAATTATTATGTTTTATGAAATAAAATAAAGATCAATTAAACAAAAAAAAAATGTTTCTATCGTATTTTTAATAATTTAGTAGATCCGAAATGTATTTACTATTCAATATATGATGTATGAATATTATTTATATTTTAAGTTACTATAATGAAATAACATAGGGTCCATGTTCAAATAATTTCAAATGACATCGCCCACAATAACACCTGCACGGTTAATATTTGTAATCTAAAAAACTCAGTTAGATTACAATAAAATGTTTCTTCGTTATATTTTAGAATTAATAGAATGATGAAACGAATGTTATAAAATTGAGCAACACATTAATACGACAAAAACATATTAAAACTAAGAACATAACAAATTTGTGAAAACAATGACAAAATAACAAACCATGTATATTTAAAATGATTAAGAAAAACCATTATTAAATTGTATTCTTATGAAACTATTATTAAATGATAATCTTATTGGCATTATACATTTTTAATTTGATAATAAGAAAACTAGAAATTAGATAGAAAGATTCATTACGGCGAGGATACAATGAAATATGTTTGACAATAATTTAACATCAATAGGTATTTGTATTAAGTCTTTTTTTTTCAAATAAAGATAAAAAAAACATTATAAGTACTTAATACTTAACCGTCACAATTTGTTATGATACAACTCTGGCTTAAAGTTTATAATACATTGATATACTATAATACAGTCAATAAATCAATTTTCACGTCAGTATATCCTTATACTTAGAAAAAAAAAATAACTAAAATAACTAGATGTATTGAAAGACGAAATAAATAAAAAAGAATTGATTAAATTATTTTCAAAAAGATAACACCTAGTTTAGAAGTTTATATCGTTCTGATTACTTTATGCGTGTAATATATATATATATGGTAGATTCGTACATAATATATAAACAACTTTTTTTAGTATATATTTTTTTCTTTTGCATGCTGAATATTTTAAACTTTGTATAATACATACATGTGTATTGCATAAGTTTCGGTACTAACATTATTTTTATATAGTTAAATACACACACACACACACACACACACACACACACGCATATATATGCATATATAAATATTAAGTGCACTTATACGTACTGTTATTAAAAATATATATATTTTCAATAATGATATTACATTTGTTTACGATGCATAAAATGTATCATCAATCGTCATCTCATTATTATTTATATTTATTTTTATTTTACGAGTCTAAAATTTGATAGCTTAAAGAACTTTGATACTTTGTTATTTTTTTATAATATTAATATTTAACTACTAAAATTATTTCTTTTATAGCTTATATTTTAACAGTTATTACTTATTTTACTGATTTTTAGATGTGCTCACACTGACCCAAATTAAATGTGATTCTAAAAAAATGTACTTAACCATCTTTATTATACGAGTAGGTACTTATATCAAATACATTTAGTATGTATTATTTAATTTTATTACCTTTTAATAACCTTATTGATTTTATTATCTAGTTAAATCAATACTACTCGAAGGGTATATAAACCAAAAAATTTTTCAAATTAAAAAACACTAAAATTATGCCCAATAGAATATATTTTCAAAAAATTATTAAAATATGGATTGAACATGTTGTAAAGCTATATCACAGAAGTTTTAAAAAAATTAAAATAGCGGGTTTTTATGACTCTAATTATATACTCTGTGTTATAACATAACTAGATTATATACCATAAATACTTTATTTTCGTTTTGCATAAGTTATAATGTATAATGTAAAATATACATTAATTCAACTTGTTTAATATTTATACAAATGTTTGAGTTAAATTTTAAAAATGCATTGTCTTTCAAATTTATATTCTAGCACCTATAAAAATATGAAATTAATACGTATAAAATATTTTGTTACATAAACAAAATATTAAATGTATAATAGAGAAGTTTGGCATTTTGTTGAGTATCATATTTCGAAAGTAAAGTAATACACAAATTATTGTTGGTTTTTAAATTGAAAAATATGTTTAAAATATTTTTATAATGTTTGTATATTATTATTAGTTGTAAACAACTAATAAAAAATCAACCAACTTTTATATATTTTTGTGCAGTAGTACAATTTCCATTAAATGTCTGCAGAGTAATGATAAGCGGATCAAAAAATTGTGATAGATACAAACATTGTATATCTATATTCTAAAATAATTGTTTGATATTAACATATTTTTTTTTTCTGATAACTGTATTTTACAAAAAAAAAAAAAATTAATAATATATTATATGTAGGTACTTTAGATTATCAATAAAGTGAAAATTTAATATTTTTTTAATTAAGATTTATTGTTCTTTGAACGCTTTTTAGGAAATGAGAATTAATATTATAAGCAAACAATTTTGTTGAAGAAATACTAACAATGCTGGTCTTAACCAGTAAGTCTTAAGTAAGTTTGGTTTAGAATCGTTATTTTTTCAATTATTTATTATTGTTTTAAAACTGAAAATCACAGAATACATTAAACACACTCATTGTAGTATCAGCTGTTTTTTATGTAGTATAATAGAAAATTATAGAGCATTAATGCTTAACATTTTTAAAATTTAATAAAATTATAAATTATATATACAACGTATATTATATTTTACAATAATTATTTCATGATGATGCATATAATTACTAAACATATTTTCCACTTTGAAAGAAATTCTCGTGTCATTTATTCTAAATAATTTACTTTAAAAACTTACAGCAACACTACTTACGTAGAATTTTATTACTGTTGTATTAAAATAAATAGATCATTGATGTATGTAGGTTTTTAATTTAACTATAACACAAATGTTAAATATCTATGTTTGACACAAATGTTAAATATCTATGTTTGCAAAATTTACTTATGTTTAATTACTATGGTTAAAGTAATTTGTTAAAATTTAACACGTGATTATGTACATTGTGCTTATTTAGTAAGATTATTTTGATTAAAAAATAAAACTTGTGGAATTGTGCGAAACTGTACATGCAGCTGATGTTGTTATTTTATTATCGCAGTAAGATTCAGGTAGATGTCCATTATATTTCTTGTTGGTGTGTAGATGAGAATAAGTTAGCTATTAATTTTATCAAAGCAATGGAATATAATTTTTTATCGTTTAAATAACACATTATGAAATATAGAAGTAACTATAAATGTATGGTCAAATTCTAGAGGCACTGTAATCACTGAAATATTCAAAGTTTAAATGTAATATATTAATTGTATTGCACAATATGTACATATTCTGTATTTGGTCTTTTCGTCCACGTCCACGTCCCAGACATTCACAGCTTTTACTGATTTGGAAGTTACGGTCATTACAAGACATAACTTTTTTAAATTTAGTGATTCAGCTATATTGATGCAATTCTATTGTCTTTTGGTTTGATTTGCTTTTGAACAGGCTTTAGTTATATGGAATTCCATCCAATTTGAGTTGATTGACAAAATATAGGAATCAGTCATAACCTCATATAAAATCAATCCTAAAACTGGTCTTGTGCACAACAATTGTTATCTTCTTTGTTTGTATCTAGACGATAATATATCAATAGATTTATGTCTCGAAAATCTAAAATGATTTTGTCATTTTAAATATTTGTGTTTTTTGTTAGAATTGACTAACGTGACTATGTGGCTGTCTAGAATATTAATATTAATGTTTGACATTTAAAAAAAATCAGATTTTACACATCTGTGAGTATTATATAAACTATAAAGAACATTGGTAAAATCATATTTAAAATATTTTTGGTATTTGACATGAATAAATTATACAAATTAAATATATACATATGATAAATAATTCCTACTGTAGGTTTTTTTTTTTAGTATTTTACAACGAAAAATGTTCCCTCTATTAGTACTACATTTACACAGTTACCTTTTATTAAACTGTTTCAAATATTTATATACCTAAAATATAATAATTACCTGTTCTATAAAATTGTATATTATTTAAAAAATATACGAATAAAACAAATAGATGTTATAAAAAAAATGTATATAATATTAAAAAAATGATAATTATTCAAACTTTTTTAAGAGTCTAAAAGTAAACTAAAGAGTTTTTAGTAAACTAAAGAGTCAATAATGTATTTTTTGACCATTTTTAATTATTATCGTGTGTCTAATTACTATGCCAAGTAAATATTTGTTGGGTATTATATATGACGAATTTTAAAAACGAATACGCAGATCTATAATTATAATACTTGCTAGTTTTGATAATTGTGTTATCATAACTACAACGATAAATTCTAAGAAACAATATTATACTATATTTCTTATGAAACACAAGATGATATTCTTAGTTATTTGTGTATTAATTTATCTTGATGTAATTATTAGTGTTACATTGCCTTTAATATAGATCAATATAATTTTAATTTAATGTTAAAAATTTAAATTCTATTTTTTTTATAGCTAGATATTCCAATCCATACTAAAGTAAAATAGGTACATTTAATTAAAATATATACATAAAGATAAAAATATATAATAAAAATAAAACATAATGTAGTTTAGAAGTAATCAATAGGAAAATAACACAAGAGACCAATAGTGTATAATTCAATAATACACAAAATGAACAAAAGTTATAAATTATTTAGGTTAATTTTTAATATTTAAGAGATCATAGCACCAACGTCTCTTTAAATGTCAAACTGAGTTTTCTTGTTGGTAGTGTTATTGTTGAGAGATTTTAAATTAAGTTGTTTGGATGAGACTGTAATTTGCTATGGAAATTTATATTAAGTAGTATTTAAATCCATTATTTTAATTTAGAAATAATGTATTTAACACTTCGAGAGTCTATAATTAATTATTTATAATATATAAATAAACAACTACAAAATATAATTTTAAAGATTTTTTTTTATATAAAAACAATTTATACAAAACAAACCAAATTTTAAATTATTGGAGTGTATTTAAGAAAAAAAAAATGTACTTTACGTTACTTTTAAATTAATTAACTGATTATAAATTACATAAAATGAAATTAAATATTCTAACTTATTAAATTAGAAGTCATCTACTTTAAAAAAATTAACTCGTTACGTAAATTAGTTACAAATAATTTAACTTTTTAACTCGTTGATATTCATCTTTTAATTTATATTTAATACCTAAACATTTCAGATTGTAATACGAAGTATAATATTTTTAATCGTTGAAAGTTAAGATGTTATAGATTTAAAAGCTAGAGATTGTACAACTATGTAACGTATACACATATTGTTGTAGTCCATGATGATTGATTAAGAAATAAGACACATTTTTTGATACCATATCGTCATGTCTAATAAGTCATAAATAAACTTATAATGTTACATAATGTAAACACAAATACACAATAAATGAGAAAAATAATCAGCAGAATACCATAATACGCCAACTTATCCTTCAGACGTTCAAATATTATTGAAAAAATCGTAATCTCGTATAAGTTGTATTCACTTTTATGAAATAAAAAATCCTGCTAACATAATGTAAAATCGCTTTATTTCTTTTTATTTCATGAAGTAGAAAATACAAATCTCCATTTCATGAAATGGATAAGAATTATTGTCCATATTATATATACCATCATCATACTCATTTTCACCTCAAAGATACATTTCGTACACCGGATTTTCCGTCCATGAAAAAACGTTTTCACTAAATGGATGTGACATATTATTATATACAATATATATTTTTATATATACTATAATATGATATGTGATGTACTTAAATTTATTATATAAAGTGAAACATTGAAAATATGTGTACATATTTTTGACGTGAATTTACGATATTATTTACAGATATTTTCAAATTTCGTAAAATAAAATAAAATGTTACTCACTGCAGGATTTATTTACGTATTTACATACTTTATGTATATACTCATACACAATAATATATAAATATTTAATATTCCATTATTTGTTTTTTTAGTTATTGCATTTTTTTCTACCACAAGTCTTTTATAAAAGAATAATATAGTAAAAAATATTACGACAATATTCTACATTATCGGTCTTATATTTTAAAATACCTACCACTGGCATATATAGCCTCCCCACTGGTTACTGATTAGGTGTTCAAATCCTATCTAAAAATATAAGTGTGTGTGGTAGAATTATATTATTAATTATATTGTCGTAAATTCAGACTCAGGATTTCTATAACCTCCCTTCCCCCAACAGGAAATTAAATTCAATATGCGCCACCCACCACAATTGAAATGTAATCAAAAAGGTTGACGAATTAGATATTTATTAGACACACAATACTATATATTATGCTCATTCTAATCTGCAGTGTGCATGGTTATAGAACTGAAATGCATACAAATGCATTACGGAAATGTAATTTGCGTAACTGCCTCCTATTAACAACGTCGGAGGGCGTATCACAAGTCCTAATTTAAAATGGGGTAAAGTTGGTCATTTTATACTCAGAGGAAACGGTTAGGGGTTGAGTCAAGCGTTAGTGATAATGACCTGATAGTTGATTAATATAATTAAATTAACAACGATAGTGATTTATGTGGTGTTTATGGATCGTACAATTTATGTTGTAATATTCTAGATACTTAATAAAGGTACCAACATATTATTTTACAGCTTACAATTTGGGAGCATCGTAATTGCACATGAATCGCCGCTATATGATAAAATAGCAACGTAACTTCGCAACAAGAGATTTTTTTTTACTCTGTACCTACGTATTTTTATCGGTCTATTATTGACAACGATCGCTACTTTTTAATATTAAACCGCATAAATAATGATATTATAATAAAAATTTAAATATATAAAAATAATAAACATTAATTAATATGACTAAAATTAAAATAATAATAATAATAAATAATACAAAAATTCATTCGCGTGGAAAAATGTGTCTGCATAACTAAAAATAAATTATTATTTATTAATAAAAAAAAAATAATAAATGAATGCTACACAGGCAGATATAATAATCATTTAAACAGAAAGTACGTTGTTACACGAAACTAAACATTTTACAAAGTTATAACTATGCATTTTATTTTCATTGTACAATATTATTTTTTTTTATTTATAAAATCAAAATTAATTTTCTGTTGAATTCTAATTAACCACCCTAAATTCATTGTTATAGCAGAATTTATTCATGTGTAAGAATCCGTTTGCATAGCTATAGATATTATATTTTTTATGAAAATTACAATATTGGGATGTGTCGAAATTTCACACGAAAAGAATCATAGTAATTTACCGTTCTCTC
The DNA here is from genome assembly GCA_014851325.1 of Pentalonia nigronervosa. Taxonomy (NCBI): domain Eukaryota; kingdom Metazoa; phylum Arthropoda; class Insecta; order Hemiptera; family Aphididae; genus Pentalonia; species Pentalonia nigronervosa. The sequence goes on along the minus strand of JACXSJ010000452.1, from coordinate 22,755 downwards.
CAATTGTGATTCTCTATTTTATCCCGAACACTGGATGGAAATATTGCATAATTTTGTTTGTAAGATAATTAAATCCTTTTCATTTTATACCATTTCTAATAGTTTATCGAACAACTCAATTTGGTATCATCAATGTTTTCATGTGAATGCGTAACTGATTTCTGTGAAAAAAAACACGATCAATGCTAATTGTAAACAAATTCAGCTTTATAATGATTTGTCAATGCATTTTTATATAATGTTCAAATTTAATTTGAAATATTATTTACAATACTTGAATGTATTTTTTACTACTAATACTTTTTTTCTTTATTCCTACATAATACTAATTTTACTGTTCATATTCAATGTAATAATATTTAATATTTTATATTTTATAAAACAATTTGCCTGATCAGTTACAAAATATGATATTCACAAAACTGCACCCACTAAAACGTGAGGAATTCATTCGTATACAATGATAAGATATACAGATTAAAATTTAATTTTATTAATAATTAAATGCAATTTTACACCGATATCTTAATATTTTATATGCATATTAATTATAATCTTCTAAGGCAGATTCATTTGGTACCGATTATAATATTAAATTGGATGCGAACATAAGGTTTATTTGGTGCTGTGATCGCTTGAAAAATTTAGATCCATGAGAACCTACGACTACTTTTGTAATGTAAATTTAGTATGAAAAAAAAAATATAGTATATTTTATGTTTTATGATATGAAACTAAGCATTAATTAATGGTTGTTTCTACAAAATATCTATCCATAATTATTATAAGCAATATTATTTTTGTATTTTTTTATAATAAATGCTGTATAATATTATATTAAATTATATTAAAATGAATGAAAATGATAGCTTAAAAAAAAAATACATTAATATTATTGTTTTATTTAGAAATTTAAAAATGTAAACATTGGTAATTTTTCTTTTAAAAAAACCCTACTCAATTGTAAAAAAATAATGTAATATTATTATAAATAATAAATTTTGTGGTATAAAAATAAATATTATCAATGTTGAATTATAAAACAAATAAATATAAATAATCACTGCAGTATGGGCACCTTGTTAGTAGTTAGTATGAAAGTATTATCACGTAATGTGATTTTGTTTTATATTATAACAAAATATGAAAATAAAAAAACAATCAATTAATTATATGAGTGTTTTTTTATATTTTAAATAGTATTATTATTCATAATAAATGTCCATTAATATTGTCGCGGTTAAATCTCATACGTTTTGTATTTATCAAGTACGATATGACAACATCGGCTTTTTGTATGGTTAAAATACAATAATTTCATGTTTACTGTGCTTATTTTTTATACTAATTATTAATTTAATGTTGCTTCAAGTTAGCATAAGTTGTATCGTTTTGTTCATAATGTATCTATATTCTATATATATATATATATATATATATATATATATATATATATTTATACACACAAATATATATATATATATATATATTTATACACACAAATATTGTATCTTTCTATTTAACACACGCTTATAAGTTATAACAATACAGTTAATCATAATTTATTTAATTTCTAAATAGTTTTAATTTTAAAAGCGTATCCTATACTGGAAAAATATTTCATATTCATTTTATCAAAATGTTAATAATCATTTGAATACTATATAATATTATAATATTTTATTCTTTTATTCATATCATTCAATGTATGGTTTATTTTATTTTATACTAGCTGATCCCGTGCACTTTGTTGCCCGTTACAGAAATTAATAATACCAACTTTATATGTATATTATGTTTTATTTTATAATATAATAATGGTTAAAATATACTAAGTAATATCGTTACAACAATATTCAATTTATTTTGGATCATTATGTGTTGTTATTTGTTTTATCGAGAAAATTCTGACAATTCATGTTTTTGATTGAATGATATTATTGAAGTGCTTTTGGATACACTATATTTTTTGTTTTTCTTTTTGGTACATACACTAATAAATCAGGTTTTCCGATGCGTGAGCAGGTCACATATAGCTGTCCATGTGAGAAGCATGGATTTTCCAAATTCAGTTCACACACTTGTAGTGATTTTTCTTGTGCTTTGTTGATGGTCATTGCAAAGGCGAGTCGTACCGGAAACTGCAAACTTTTGAATTCAAATAACATATCTGTTAGAATCATTGGGATGCGTGGCAATAGTACATTTTCGCCTTTAAATTTTCCATATAAAATTGTAGCGTCGATAATATTGTTTATCAACTTTTTCACCGAAAGCTTGGTGCCATAATTGCAGAGTCCTGGTGGATTGATGTTTCGTAGAAGAATGATAGGTATGTTAATTTTCAATGTTAGAACGTGCGGTGGCATGCCTTGCAAATCAAGTGAATTTAAGAATGAAATTAAAACACATGTTCTCCAATATAAAATTCACAAATACGATTAAAACTTTGAGTGCCATAAACGCATGTGTTACAATACACAATACTAACAATAATTTAAAAATTTAAAAACAACAATTAAATAAAAATAAACAAATATCAAAGACGTTTTTTTGTTCTTTCAGTGATAATAAATAATAATAATAATTTCTTTCACGCTAATTATTATTACAACTCATTATTATTATTATTATGAACCAATAGCAACCATTTATAAACAAATATTTCCATCGTAAATTTCAAAATCCTTGTTTAAGCAACTCCATGAGATGGACCTTTTTCTTTTTAAATTAGCCTATTTTCTTTCCAGAGGTCTAATCTATCTTTGTCCCAAATTTAATCACAATCGGCTGAGCGGTTTGGGAATGCATAAAGGACAGACAGACAGATAGATATTAATTTATATTTATATATTGATAAAGCTTAGAATTTATTATTATTTTATTTCTCTTTTGTAGTTCTTATTTTAAAAATCCGTATTTTTAACACTCTAACTTAATCTAAGCACTAATTGATTAGATCGTTTTATATGCGAATGTTTATGAAAGGTTATTTTTTTCTTAGTATTATATTTATTTAAAACAATATAATAAAAGATACGGAAAGTAGTTTTAATATAAAATGTACGTAATAGATAATGACGACAAGTGTTACGTAGTTATCATTGAATTCTGAAATAAGTCATTAAATAAATATTTAGTACATTACTTCTATTATTTTTATTTTTATCGCAATTTTCTGTTACATAAAATCTGTTAATAACCAAGTTAGTTTTAAATAGATTACTTAACTTTTCTTTAGATATATTTTATTAATATTTTCAATTTAAAAAGTTAAATTTAAGTTTGTTCTCCATGTTTAAGTTATTTTAATATACCAAAGCAACTAGTACTTACAACTAATTTGTTCAAAAAAAAAAAAAAAATTGATATGATAGGGATGCATAAGAAAACCTATATAATATTTACTTCTAATAGGATTACAAATTTACAATGGGTGGACTGGGTAAAATGATAACACAAGAAAATTGTAACAATCAATATTTCCCTTCCATGGAAAATAAAAACATTTTTATAAAAATACTCCAATTGTACTACAGTTTACTGAATAATATATTATTATCAACAAGCTGGAATCGAGTATATTTTACAAACAAAATAACAAAAGATATTTATGATAACGGAAAGTAAAAAAATCATAAGTTTTCTTTTGTTAATCAACAACTATGTTTTAATTATTTATTTAATAATCATCTACATAAATATTTATTGAAATGTATATGCATTTCATTAATTGGTTACAAAGGTAAGAGGATACCGCTATATATAAAATCTTAACGCTAAAATCGTTCCTGTTTTTCTATTTTTCCATTTTTTTCCAGATTATTTTGTAAAATATTTAAATATTTTTTCTTTTTATTCTCTTCTTTTCCCACAAAAAAAAAAAAAAATAATAAAAAAAAATAATAATAATAATAAAAATAAAAATAAAAACAAATCCAATTTTCTCCCAGAAACCATCCTTAAATTTGTAGATTGAAGAATTTTTATGGATCCAAAATATGAAGATAGACCAGCACAAATAAAATGTCAAAACCAGTGCATTCTTATCGTACCGTTTAGAATCTAAAACATGTAAATTAGAGGAAATTTTACTATGAATATAAATACAAGACAACACGTCAATACATAAAATTCAATTACTTAAATAGGTACATTTTCTGATTTAAAATTCATAGTAAATAAGTAATACCTAAGTATTAAAACCATGTATCGAACATGTTTTAAAAATATTATTTTCATATTATATAAATGTAAAAATCTAAAAGGAAATAAAGGCAACCCGGATATAACTATGTGGCAGCTGTTACTAAGTTAACATTGTTCATAAAGAACGATTTAAGAGAATTGTGTAGTATTAATTATTTAATGGTTTGGTTTGCGGTATTCTGTGTATGTTTTGTTTAGTAGGTAGGTAATGGTTTAGTATCTTTTAATTTATATTCATTAAATTACAGTTGACATTTGTGAACTATTATTTACGTTAATTAATATTGTACTAATATGCTGTTGCAAGTTTCTCTATCTCTGTTGTAACCAATTTAATATTAATATGAAAGATCGAAAAGAAAATACGGAAGCATTGTTTTATAATTTGTGATAAATTAATATTACTATTGTACTAAAACAATAAATCCATTCACTAGGTAATATACCTACTAATACTATGTCTTAAATTATCGTATCTTAGTGGTCCAAAAGCATTGATACTACATAATATTTTAAAATGTACAGTTAATTTTGAAAACATTTTTAAAATAATGTCCATGAAAAAAAAAAAAAAAAAAAAACTTTAAATACGGCCTCGATAACTGGGATTACTTTCGTTTGATTTAGTTACTAAAAATCTCAAGAGTATACGTATTATCGCAGTATCATTGTGCGTGTGGAGTCGAAAAAAGTAAAAAGATGTACGGAGTTAATAAAAAAAGTGAAGCAAGTTCACGAGTAAAAATGGTACATATACAGGTTAATTTTGAAGGTCAGTGAACTAACATTAATAAATGAAGGGATAACGTGCGATTTTAGTGTTTATATTTATTTAATGTTTACCGTGGGGTAGTGTGCAACATGTGGTAACAGGTGAACGATATACGCAAAATATAATGCAGTAACGAATATACTGTGGCGCATCCACCAATTGCGTAACAAGAAAATGTGGTCTTTCCCTCGCAAAAATAATAAAATGTTTCTCATGAAAAATATAAACTGAGTGAAGGACATACTTATTTTATTTCATTAATTTCAAAATAAGAATAAATTTTTTATGTCGGTTTTAATTAAAATTGTGTTATGTCTAATAAAAAAAACTAAAAATGTTTATTTATTATTGCAATAATTTCAATAATTAAAGTTAATTAAATTTAAGTTGTCAGTATAGAAGTAACTTAATTCTTTTAGATTTATTTAGTAATACCATCTTTTATCGTTAATCATTATTCATCATCGTATGTTTACCGAATGTGGGTAAAGGATAAAAATAATAGTTTTTCGGAAAACGATTGGACAAAATCAAATAAGACTAATATTCCATATATTAGCTATATTTACTGGTATACAATGACGTATAAATCATAATTATTTTGGCATAAATGAAAATTAATTTAATTTGAAAAATGTCAACATTTCAATTTTAAGATTCTAAGAATAGCAATAAATTTAATGATTTTATAATGTTGCGAGTTTTTTTTTTTTGTATTGTGTCTGTCATTATTTTATGAGGTAGTAAAAATATTTGATTTTCTTCATCAGTATCTTTTTAGTAAGAAAGTGAATTTAGTTGCCACTTATGAAGAGGGGGGGGAATTAAAACTAAAATGTCTTAACTAAAACTTATCAAGTTAGTGTCAGAAAAAAACAAAAAAATAAATGAAGGAAAACGAAGATTTTTACAAAAATCCAATTTTTAACAAAATCGATTATATTTTTAATGTAACATAAATAAAATAATATAATATTTATGAAATTTCCAACGAATGTTTTTATTATTATTTTCTATATAACATAAAATTATAAAAATTTGTTGATTCTTTTTTGGGCTAATTGTAAGCATACACATTTTTTGATTTTTTTAAAAATAAAAATAAATGTTTTGTCAAAAGGTTTGAACATTTTTATACAACATTTCTCCTAAATTGTTATAATAGCAGTTAAAAAATATTCAAGATACATAGTCACATTTTTTTTTTTTTTGATAAGTATTTTAAGTTAAAATGTTGACAAAATTCATCAAAATCTTGAAAATTTGCATATTTTTCTATATCTAATGATAACTTATTTAAAATCTTTAATTTGTTAAGCTAAGGATTAAAAATTTAAAACAAGGGTTTTCTTAGGTAGTTTATACTGTAACTAAAAAAATCTAAAAAATATAAACAAACACAATTTTTTTTATTGACATTTTAAGTTCAAATTTGAATAAAAAATAGATATTTTAAATTTTAATGAAGAATAACGATGTTATAGACTTATAGTTATGTCTTTGTATTTAAAAATATTATTCTTGGGTACTTGCAACTTTTAATGTATATTATTGTATATTATTATATCCACAATGATATTTTCAAATGAAATGTTTTCGAAGATAAATTATTTTAGTAGCAATAGTAACTATCATAAAATATAATTAGCAATTGAGTTGTCAGGCCGTCTTAGCTTAGAATCGTTTTTCGTATATAATGAATTTATATCATTTTGAATTCAAATTTAACACATTCATAACAGTGATCCACTTAATGCTTATCAGAGTAGTACTCATTTTTCGAACTTTTTAAATTTTTTATTTGAGTTTAATTTACTTCAATAATATTGCACAAGGACCTAAAATGTTTGTGCCCTCATTGACAACGCGGGGTCTGCGACTTCTCTGTTATCCAATAGTCTTTTTTTCAACAATATTTTTTAGTAAAAGATTAAAAATATAATATTGTTGTTTGTATTCATAAAAAAAATAGTTATTTAATTTTAACATCTATTTTAAAAAATATAAATTATATGCATAGCGATAATATACAAATTCAATATATAATACAACTTGTTATTATAAATACGATATACCTAGAGAATGGTTCTCATCGCCGGTCTCAATATCACTTATCTTGTTATTAAGCTAGTTAGTCCACAACATGATAGCACAACACGATATTTTTATCACAGCTGAAGATATAATAGACGAGTGGGCAAAACAGGAAAAAGAATATAGTATAATAATTTAATTATTTTAGTATACAATTTTGAAATAAAATATATTATTATATATTATATAATATATGTATACGTTTAATTTAAATTTAAAGGACATTTATAAAACTTCAGGATCATTATGGCCGTAACTAAGTCTTTGAATTTGGGGACTGGAGTTTCATCTACATTTTTTTTCATACTGTTGTGTTCTTTTTTGGGGACATAAAAACTTATTTTCTTATATAGGTTAAGTTATTTTCCACTTATCCCCTCCCTCCATATATATAAAAAAGTTTTGTTTATGATATTGTACTTATTTTGCTACTCTAGTACGTCTGTTAAAGTAATTTTCCGGTTTCTACACGTTATTATTATGTGTTTCATGTGTGTACATGATTATTTTACTAAAGTTTATTTTTAGGTGTATGAATATATATGCTTTTGCGTACTTACTACATACCTCATCCTTAACAACCACTAATATCATTAATATGCTTGGACGCTCCTTATGTGACCGCAGGAATGCCTTTCCGTGGTCAAGCTTGGTACCGCTAAGATATATACGATTCTAAATATTAGCGATTTGTAGTTTGCGTCGGCTTGATACGTAATTTTACATGACGGGTGCGATGAAAAATGCAATATTATTCTAACTGGAAATTGTATACGGTGTGGGGAGATATATGTTATGTCACACTTTTAAGTACCGTACAGTCAAGTTCTAGCTTATCTGATTTATAAATGCTTATTTTTTGGTATTTCTAATAGTAAGGATTTTATCGACCAAAGACAAATATGGTAACCAGGAGTTTGAATATTTAAAAGAAAAGAAACTTAATTGTACAAATAATCATATTGTGTTAATAAATGATTAACCCAATATATACATCGTTAAGCGTCTAACCTAGATCTAGATTTGAACAGTAAGGCTTTTGTCACGTCCATGGTTATGATTGATAGACAACCGATTTCACATTAATATTGGAGATATACTTTGTATATCATCATCTGTATTGGGATTCGTTGCAAGTCAGGTGCATTTGATATGTAAATATGTGTGTGATTTTTTATCTCACGTGGTCATATTATTAGACTAATACAGTTTACTTTTATATTTTTTTTTTCAAATGCTTATCACAAGTAGGTAGTAGAGAGATAATGTGATCTATTTATCTATGTATATATCACTATATGTATGGTACTACCCCTTTTCCAAGAGGAAACATGTGCGGTCTTCACTCCCAGTGAAGTGGGACCTAGTTGAAAATCGATGACGCAATCGAACGATAGTACGAAAAAATGGCAATTGCGTAAATCACACAAATTTTTTGCACATTGCTACGAATTGAGTCGATGACTAATTTCGATATATTACTAGTTTCGTTAAGATTTTATACCATAAATGTTATGGAAAGATATTCTTGGGTTGAGACCGAGTAAAACGTTATAATATAATATAATATATACGGCATACGCATATCCCGAGATGATGTATTCTTTGTGTAGATATACCGCTACCCACTCCTCTATAAAAACGTATATTTAAACGACGTGATGAAAGTAACAAATACAATATTCATACGTTGTGGACACTTCGAGAACTATGTACGTATATGCATTAATTTCGTGGAACCTTTCAGGGCGAGTGAAATGATGAAACTACGTGTGTTATGTAAAAAAATAAAAAAATTCTATTTTGATCCAAATTCACACCCGGATAAGCTATACAATAAAGATATATATTTTTTCTTGGCATAGAACACTAGAATATTTATAAAAAATATAAAAAAAACCACTGGCACTGCGCGGTGGACTTCATGCGGTCACGGCCGGTTCCAGTTCGGTCCTTGGTCGGGTAGTCTGCGGGGTAGACGGACCGCCATAATCCCCTGGACGAATCTCATAAGTCGTCTAACCACCGTTGGAAGGGAAAAAAAGGGACTAATATAACGCAAATACACTCGCGTATGTAGATACAGAATTATATTCGAAATCTTTAAAACGTTGAATGTTGTCTGGAATATAACGTTTTGAAATAATAATAATACCTTTGTAATTGTTGAATTAAAAACGATTTGAATACCTAGAATAATAACAATAACCCAAGAAAAAAAATGTATCCTGATATTTAAAAAAAATAAAATAAATAGCACGAATTGGCGTATCGTTGCTACTTGCTAACGGGTACAGCTTTTATTATATGTATTTGAAACCGACGCATTCACAAATACCAAAAAAAGGCTAATATTCAGTCAAGGCCTTTGATCACACTTATTCGCTGTTGATTTCTCGAAAACCATTAATTTTTATTTTTTTTTATGCGATCCGTTTCAAAAACGACGTATATAACAATAAAAAGTGTTTTCTATTCGAATGTTTTCGAAGGTTTGATTTCCTTTCCAATGAATAAAAAATTAAATTCATTACAACCATAGTCACAATTAATATAATTTTCAGTTCAAACATCTTCTCATATGAAATATAAAAAATAATTAACTTTAACCCCCCACAATATGTCCGTAGAATTCTCAGACATTATAATTGTAGCCAAAGCCATACAGATAAATGATCAAGATCGTAACATAGCGTTTTATCGTGATAACATTTCTACGCGTACCCGAGGCGACAAAAATGTTACCTCACTGTGGTGTAACCGAGATTTTGCTTTCGGGCTAATAGTTTGATACACGGGGGAGTTTGACTAGGATCCTCCATAATTTTAGTATGCTGATGCCGCGGGTGTACAACATCCGTAGGATTTTGCTGCGACATTTATACGAATTTATACTAATTTAATACTATATGGATATATCTTATATTCTTACGTCTACTCCACAGAACATTTCCGCACTTTCCCGAAATTTCGTGGGAGGCCACTGGCCCTCAGCTCTTCTGGTCATACCACGCCGTTGTTTGATAACGTGCGCTGTAAACTCGTAATATTTTCATTCGTTCGTAATATGAAATTTATAATCAATATAATACCGCGTCACGATAACGAGAATAAGAACAAATGTATATTGTTGTTTGTTTTCCGTTGTTTCGGCGCAGGTGGAGCGTATCGTTTCGCTGGCCGTCCCCATACTGTTCGGCATCATCGTGGTGGTCGGGCTGCTGGGCAACCTGTTGGTGGTGATCGTGGTGATGGCCAACCAGCAGATGCGGAGCACCACCAACCTGCTGATCATCAACCTGGCGCTGGCCGACCTGCTGTTCATAGTGTTCTGTGTGCCGTTCACAGCCGTCGACTACATGCTGCCGTACTGGCCGTTCGGCGACGTCTGGTGCAAAATGGTCCAGTACCTGATCGTGGTAACCGCGTACGCGAGCGTCTACACGCTGGTCCTCATGTCGCTGGACCGGTTCCTGGCCGTCGTCCACCCGATCGCCTCTATATACGTACGCACCGAGCGCAACGCGTCCTCCGCCATAATGGTCACGTGGGTGCTCATCGTGCTACTCGCCCTGCCAGTGCTCGCCAGACACGGCGAAGTCACGTACACGTTCTCCAGCGCCGAGCACACGGCATGCATATTCCTGGACCGCGACCAGAAGACCCGACCGGATGGTTACAACAAGCCGGCGTACCAGGTACGTGCGTGGAGAACGTTTAGGTTTCTCGTGGGTGTGGGTTTTTTTTTTTTTTTTTTTGTTTTCTTAGACCGCGATCTTACAACCGCGGTTACTGTTTATATCGGAACATGGTAGAAAATATTGTACGACAGTTATTGTTTAACTTATGTCTTATTTTTGGAAGACCAAAGAAGGCGTTTTAAAAAAAAAATGTGTATACTCTGCATCCTCCTCCCCAAATTGTTTTGCTGTATTTCTACTTATTATATTATGTTTTTCATAATATTGTCATTTTTTTATCATTCAAAGTTTAAATTAAATTTTTAAAACAAATTTTGGTATCTAAGTTTTAATTTCTCGGCGGAACTAGGAATATATTGACTTATAGTAACATTTTATTTATTTTTGCTTTCGATTCCATGACCACTTATTTGGCCAAAATAATTGTTCATTTATTTATAATAATTTTATCATAATACATGAATTGTTTAAATTTGTCAGTAATGCAAGATATTAATAATATGATTTTGCATAATATATTGTTTCATCATAGAAAAAACATAGGTAGTTAATACCAAAATATGTTTCGTGATTTTTTTTTTTTTTTTTACATTAGAAAACAATATAAATAATAGTAATAAATAGCATTTTACTAATTTATTCGGTTATATATATATATATATATATATATTGTATGTACATATGGACATTTTTAGTTTGTAAATTTGTTCCTTAATTAAAATTACCTATTATTTCTGATTGTGAATACATATGAATTTATGATATCGCATTGAATTTACTTGTATAATTTTTACATGGTATGGAGAAGTATTTAGAAAAACTTATTAATAATAAAAATTTAAGGAAATAAGTAAGAGTAAATAACTATCTAAACAAATTTCAGCTTAATTCAATTTGTTTGAAATAGATATAGAAATGAAATAAAAAATCCAAGTTATATTCAATATTTTGTTTAATTTGTTTTATTTTAAAGGCCTAATATAAAATGTATCTTATAAACATAATAGTAACTATTTAATAACTTAAAGAATCATAAAAAATAACTTATAAATTATTTTAGGTGTCTTACTAAATTTAAATATTTATTTCCTAAAGTTTATTTTAGATCCCGTGTAAATCTAAGCATCTACTTGCTTCTGGTTTTTAAATTTTTGTCATCACACTTAGTATTTTGTTATTATTTTCTTTTTTTAATGGACAATGTTGTGAACAATAATTAATGTAAATACGTTCACAGTAAAACCTTGACCATTTTCGGATAATCTAAACTTTGTTCAATTGTTTATAATACATAATAGGTAGGAAGGTATTCAAATGTAATTTATCATTACGCTTAAAACTTTACAGGTAACTATTAAATTCTATTAAATAATATAACTATTAAATTCAGTAGCGTACCGAGCTTTTGTATATTACTATTCTACTGCGTGTAAAGGGTATACTTTTATAAGTCTGCAATATCTTACGTTTATATTTGGTTTTGGCATATTCGATTGAAATCGAAAACCCTTATAGTAATATAGTACCTACAATGCATTAAAGCATTGAAAACAAATTGATGTTTTTAGAAATATTATAACGATATTCATTTAACTTCAACGGTGCGTATGAAAATCAATCATCCCGAATCTAAATATTTCTGAACCATATTTACAACGATTAATGCAATTCAATTAAAACGATACTAAGAAAACGTAGATAGAAAATAGTAGCTTTAACTTTTTTTCATGACGTTTCTCTAAATTGTTGAATACACGTCGTTATTACATTCGTCTTATATAGCGTATTCAAATAATAATTTTCGATTTTCGGACATATACGTGTATACATTATACATACCTGATAACATTCCTAATAGCATATCAAATACCAAAAAAATATTATTTAATATTTGTGTAACAAATAAAATGCGTGTTATGCATATTTTTTATTATAGTTAAAATAAGCAATGATTCATCTGTATAGGTAGTTGTATTTTAGACCTATTGAAAATAATTGCAAATTCCACGTATTATTGCCTATTGGTAAAATAAAACTATCATAAATATTTATTTTTAGTATTCTATATTTCATTGTTCTTACCATTCTATAGGGATTGATAACGACTACGTAATTACAGTGTAGTATACATTAAATATTCATTATTACTATTGGAAAGTAATTTCAAAACCAATTAGAGAGTACTATTATACATATAAGGACATAAGGTAATATTATTGTCCATATCATAAAATATTGTTTAAATATCGACCATGTAGTGCACCCTTCTTATTAAGTTTTTATTTTTTGGAGTTTGAACTGTTCGAAAAATCAGTGTTTGGAAAGAACGTCGTTCATACGATCTCGTTAATATTTAGTGAACAATACGCGAATATCACTCGTCTTTTTCAAATAGAACATGAACGTGAACAATGTTTATTTATTTATTTTTAATGAATTTAGATAATTTTTAAGATGCTTAATTTTTTTATCATTTAATATATATACAATATATTAATTTATTATATTATATAATAATATTTTTCTATTAAAATGTCTATGATATTTATTTGATTACAAATTATAAAAATTAAACACATGAAATTTCAGTGGGCGCTATTCGACATACAACAACAATAATATTTGATTTCCACAAATATTCAATAAACCTAATCGGCTAAACATAAAAAAAATTAATAGTTACAAGTGTAAACGTACAGTAGTATATCGTGTATAAGCATGGACTTTATCGTTTATCATCTTGAAATTTAAATTTAATTATTGGAAATTATAAAACGACAAGGGTGCGCAGAAAATCATAATTTCAATTAATTCTACAAAAAAATTTACTTATAAATTCTCTGTTCACAGCAATAAAATATGACTAGTATTCAATGTATATTTAATATATTATTAACATAAAATGTATTTCAATATTTATCTCATAATATTAACAATTTTATTTTATTCCATATTAATATTATTATTATTCATTTTATGATTTGATTTTAAATGCAATATACTTATCCAACATCGTCTTCCTTAAATTGGATTTCCTTGGATTGAAATTATCTAATTATCTATAATGTAGATTATAACATATGCATAATTTATACTTTAAATATATTTTATAAATTACGTACTTCTAAATATTTAAAACTGAAATATAAAATATAATAAAAAAAAATAAATTGCATGTTTTAGATTACTACCTTTAGACACCATCTTTATCAATGTACGTTATGATAGATAATCCAGTTTTAATTATAATAATAGTTTTTATTAGTATCGTGCTGATTAATATTAGATCAGAGTTCATTAGTTTGACTCACTTTTTATAGTCACAAAAGAACAAATTTCAAATATCTTGTTGTTTTACATAATAAATGTTTAATTTGGTGAAAATAGCACATATACTTATTAAAATTTAAGAACATATATATAAATAGATATTTAGTACAGACACTAATTGATTTTACATATAATTGTATAATTATATGATTTTTTTTCTTAGAATGTGAGTAAATAAATATGTTATAACATTTAGTATATTGTTACGATTTCTAGGATATTATAATAAAACAAGTACAACAATCAATTAAATAATTCACTTATAAAATAAATGTTATTTTTAGTTTAATTTTTTTTTTTTTTTAGGTAGTTATTATACTTTTATTTTAATTATAATTACCTTCTTCCTTTTTTATTTTCTCTATGGTAATTGATAATGTATAAATGCTACTTTTATACTCTGGTGAGTTTTTACAATAGCATAGCCAGGGAGACTTTGGGGCTGAAACCCTTTTCAAAATGTTAGTAAAATTTTAAAATGCTTTCACTGTTTAAATTTTGTAAATATATTACAAAATTATAATTTGTATAAAAGTTGCAGCAAAAGTCTAAAATGTTATATACCCACTGAATCAGCATACAAAATTGAAAAAAGATCCTAGTTAAGTCTCTTTTATATAACAAATTATCTGTTCACACCCATAAAAAAGAAATCAAAACCCGTCGGTTATCGATATATTATAGAATAATGTTTTAAGAATGTCATACATCCTTATCTCTTATATCTTTATATTTACTCGTATATTCTTATTAGTATTCTAGACTTTATTTACAATACAATAGTACACATTTAGTAATTAACTATTTATAAATACCTATATGTAAGTATGAAGTGTTCATACTATATAGTTAGTCGTTTCAAAGTATATTTATTTTAAATTTAATAATACAGAAAAAAATTCAAAAATATTAATAAAACACAAACTGGATAAACGACACCTATGTTTATGATTGTCAGACATTAGTCCTTCATCTTTTTATTTTGTAACCCTGAAAAAGTAAATGCTCTATTATTTGTCATACATTTTAAAACCATTGTTATAAATAATTTATTAAAAAAAAAACTATTCCATTCAAAGTTTAGTTTAGTGATATTATAACGGGAATTTTCCAAAAATGACCTCACAAAAAAATATGCATCATATATTATGTGTTCAATTTCCAATTCATAGTTAGTTTTGCATGCAAATTCTGAATTACACTATATAATATATGTACATATATATAAATTATATCATTGTAAACCCAATACATTCCTGGTTTCTTTGGAATATCAGATAAACCAGATTAGGTAAAATTAAAATATGTTGAGTTTTAAATTTAAATGCGTTTGTATACAAAAAAAGCATATGTTAAGCATTATATATATATTATAATACGAAAAGAAGATCCGGAAGAATTTAAATGTCATTATATACAACACAATGAAGAAAAAACGCAATTACAATATAACAATACCATGAAATGTTAAAACTGGGTATTCTTTAATTTCGTTTATCTATTTTCTTATTAGCTTATGTTTTTAATTTTGGTGCTCATCGTAGTTAGTATGATTATTACAGCATTCGTTCATTATTTATTTTTAATTCTAATTTTTTTCTGTTCCCTCGTGGGTATTTAATATATATAAACCATGTAATTGTAAGTATACATACAATTAATATTCGGTCTATAAAAAATAAATAACATCTATCCTAATCTATTAAAGCTTTAAAAATAGAAAAACATATTTGTTTTACTATTTTACAATTATTTATTATATATATGCAATTTTATTTTGTTTGTAATTTTAGTATGAAAATATTATATTTTTGTTTATCTTCCTTACTTTTTAACATGACATTCGCCAATATTTATTCTTTAAGAATTACCCCAATAGTAGAAGCAGAAACAGATATTCTTATTTAACTAATAATTATAAAAAAACAATTTTTTTTTAATTTTACCTAAACGTCAAAATTCAATATTGAAAAATATTTACCAAACTAATAAGCGTTAATGTTTTAAAATATATACAAAGAAGGTGGTTTAATTTATACGTATATGTATATATATACATAAGCTCATAAATAAAACTTCTGTACTTATCCACCTATTCAGTTAAAACTTTTCAAGTTTGTAGCTTGTTATATACTTGTTTTATATTAAATATTATGACGTGTTTTATTCAATTTTTTAATATATTTTTTTTAAAAATACACAGAATAAAGTATATGGTATTCCTTATTTAAAGAAAACTTGGTTTAAATATTAATTACATAATACTTATATCAAATTTATATATAGATAAAAGCTTAGAAAATATCAATATTCTCAATGATATGCTAATATCTTATTAAGGGTTATATTCTGTTTTTTTCAATTTTTCCGATAGAGCTTCAAAAACAATGACTATTGTCGTTATATTTAATAATTTACATATTATATTTTTTATTAACACGTGTAATACTTATCTAATATGTTAGATTTTAATATATACAATTGTTGTCACACCACAGAAATAATAATAGTAATTTTCTAATAAAAATCTAATGTTTTAGAGTTATGAGTACAGTAGCTAGTTAATTGGTGTTACAGAATTGCAAAATATTTTTCTTACCATGAATTTATGTGAATATTGGTTGAGTGGATATTGATTAATTAGGATGCTGCGTAATTAGTTTTTTTATTATTATTATTCAAATAAACCATGGTAATTGTTTTCAAATTTAAATTATTTAGAGTGTATACTTGTTTTAAATAGATGCTATTATAAGGGCAAGTTATGTACAACCTCCATCTCTTTGGTTCACTGGGGCTATTAGACAGTATGTTACAGTGTTATATATTACTTTGTATATTATATCACTGTAATAAATCATTACATTTAGGTATTTTCACAGCTAAACGAAAATTATTTTACGTCTGACCTAAATTGTATAAATAAAATATACGATTGGTAAAAAATGATTTTCTAGTCTCAAAAATGGTTTATATTATTTTGGAGCATTATTTTCTCAACACGTTATATTGTAAACTATGTATATATAATAGATTATCATTATATTGATATATAAATATATTTATTTTTTTTGTGATCGATTTATGACTAAGGAGTCGCATTATTTTTATATTAAACGTTCCATTATAGTATATTTTTACCATTTAAGTGCATAAAGATACTTTATTGTTATATTTCTTATTTAATGTCTACAATTTGTATTCAGTTAATAGTTTTTGAGAAAATTTCTTGAAATTACAAAATAATATATTATGTTACTAATGTAATAATATTATTGGTTGTGAACTATTGTGGAATACTAGTATGGTAAATGTAATAATAATATATTTGGAAATGATATATACAATTTTGCAATTAATAATATTTTGTTACGAATTTTAAACATTTAAACAATATAATCTTTGATTTTAATAATTTGTCTTATAATTGCATTGTCGTTATATTTTTCCTAATTTAATTTCTGTAATTTCTTTAATTTCTTAGATTCTATGCTTTGCATGAGGTTGAAAAATTAAACATACAATACAGGTGTAGTTTGATGTACTTTAAAGAGATTATTTTATAAATTATCTAATACTTTAAAAATACATTGAAATATATTGAACATTTTTAACTGATTGTTGATGACAATGGTTGGGTTAACTAAGTTCCGGTCTGAAAATTTTTTTGAATGACGTCATAATATATGATCACTGTTACTTTTTGCATGAAATACATAAATATAATAAGCATTTTATTAAATGTTTTGAATTTGGTTGAGATGGTTGAGCACAAATCATGTAATATATGGTGTATTGAATAGAATGATTTTCGTGGTATAGGTTACAAACTAACCACGAATACTGAGGCAGAGGTGGTTCGAGTACAAAATGTACAATGCAGTGCACCACTAATATAGTAGACCACAATATTTAGCTTTCAATAAGGAAATCAATGATAATTGAGCTTAAGACACATTTAGTAATCAGTTTACAGTTAGATACTATTTACATGAATTTCACACAAAATGTGGAGTTGGCGGGTGTCTATGAAATCTTATACTATTAAATATAACGTTTTCAAATAGTCTCTGTTATTGTAGAGTATCTACATTTTAATATAGTTTATAACTGTCCAATGTTCATTAGTAGGCAATTATATAGGTTTTATATTGTTTAAATACCCGATATATACCTATATACTCTCAATTGATTCATGACATCTCTAATATTTGTTATCACTTATAATTCTTATGAAAATACATATTATTGTTAATTTGAAAAAAATAAAAATAATATTACATTTGAGAAGTAAATTATTAGCATAAATGCTTTTTTTTATAATTTTCCTAAATATTCTGATTTAAATTATAAGTTAGTTTATTGGCTTTACGAAGATGTGTTATTTCATCTACTAGACACGATGCTCTCATAATGTAGTATAGTACTTAAACTCTCTAGGATATTGAAAATACTAAGGTTTTAATAAATCTGAAAATGTTTATTGATAATTAATTTAATCATTTTGTATGTGACAAATACAATTCGGAGCAACTCAATGTAATGATGTACCTACAATTTTAGACATTATGGTTATATTAAAATAGAGTCAACTATAAATATAACTAATTATTTATTTGAGCAATGAAACAAAATTATTTATCACATAGGTAGATACCTAGGTTAATGTTAATTTTGTAATTATATGCGTTGGATAAACAAATATATTAAAATATACGATGTCTCACACAGATATAATATAATTTATATATTGAAATGAACATTTATGTTTATGGTTATTAAAACTATTAATATTAATAATTGATGACATAAATTGACAAGCATAGTACTTATATAGAAAATATTACACATTGGGTACTAAACGTCTTGTTTGACATAATTATTTCTCTTTGAATAAATATCACAAAAGTGATGCATCAAATCATATAAATATTTAATAGCAATAATTATACACACAGTTAGGTATTAATACTCGGGTGACCTATGTAGATATTTAGTGACCACAAAGGTCACATTTATAATAATAAATGGGCCAAAATGTTTTTTTTTCCAAGATTCGACTAAGTATGGTAGTAATGGCGGTTTACTGGTGATCTGTTTGGTTGAATAGAACAGTGTATTATTAATTTAACAGGTACGTTACAAACTAGTAAGCAACGAAACACTATAAAACAAACGCTTGGAAGTTTTGCACATCGATATTTTCCATAAGTTTTTTCTTTATAATTTACTAGCACGTCACTTTTCGTCTCTGTATGACCACATGCTCAAGTACACATATAGCAACAAAACCGAGCTCTTGGGATTTAAAACTGTTCGGTACTGTGGCTCGATAGTTGGAAATAATATAGTGACATAAAAGTTCAACAGTTATAGCATCAAAGAAAAATGATCTTGCTCTCTACAGGTATGGTTTTGGTTATTGTTCCACAACAAATTAGAACTATAATAGATATCGTTTAAATTATGCATAAAATGTCAGACGAGTTACGAGTGATGTCTACTTATTAACTCATAAACTATTTTACATCGGAACATCTATAGTATTTTTATTTTGAATTAATATTAAAAAATATGTATGGATTAGCCATATCCAATAGATAGTTGTAGTTTTACATGGATTTAAATATTATAACGTTAAACTACTCTCATGCTAGTTTATTCGCTTCGTGAGAATTTCACACCCTTTTGTTCTTACATTAGTTGACCCTTACTGACCTTACTGACAAAAACAGCAGTTACCCCTTACAGCATGCTAATTAATCCTATAACCAAAATATAAATAAAAAAATTCCAAAAAATAATCAATATATGTGCTTAAAATATTTAAGCACCTAATTTTTTTTAATTGTTATTTAATTGAATGAAAGAGAATATAAATAAAACAATTTGGCTAAGGTTCATTGTTTATGTATAATTATTTAAATTTTCATAAATTAAAGCAATGAGGGGTAGTTGATAATAATTATATATATATTTTTTTAAAAATAACAAGTATACCACAAATCTAAAATATGTTTATTTATTTTACGTTTATTGTATACATAACATATTTCATATATTTTAGCATAATAAGTCCTCCAAATAAAACATGGATATTAATTAGAATTCTTAATTTGATTATTTATAAAAATCATTCTCTTAACTTTAACTTTTCGTCATTCAAGCGTAAATATAATTTAATACCGTGTCTTATTTATTATACAGGTATATATATATATATATATAGGTATATATTATATTCTGCAAGTAAATCAACTGTAAGACTAACTGTAAAAATAATTCACAAATATTATATTCTTGTTTAATGTATAGATGTTTCTTACATACGATTTATCATAAATTGTAACAGGTATTCAATTAAGGAAAATATGCACTTTTAAAATAAGCATATCACTACTCCACTACAAAATAATCGTTATTTGAAATAATGTCATAAAAAATGGCATTTGTACAGTTTGTTCAATATTAGTAATACAATACGGTGTGTTTGTCCAAACATATATAAATGTCTTCTTTATTTAGTTATCATTCTATTTTTAGCTTTTCTTTTTTTTTTTTTTTTTTTGATTACGTTCGCTCAGAAAGAGATATTGGTTTTCATATAGTGTGTGTTTTAGATTCCAACTGAAGCAAGAGAGGTAATCCTATTGGTTTTACAATGATGTTTTTGTTTACTATTATTATATTTTTTTGTGAACACATTTCGTCGCAGAAGAGATGCTCAAAACGTTTCAAGTAGTACCTTTAATGATTGAAAATAAAACAACAATTGAGCCAAGATGTCTTCATTTTTTGGGTGTGTAGATCATTTTTGAGAAAACCATAAAAAATCTTAAAAAAATATAAGTATAATATATTGCTAGTTTTTAATAAAATACTTAACATATCTTTTAACTCATAATATAAATCAATTTTTTTCTTAATTTAAATAAATATTGTGGTAAACAATTTTATAGACATCCTGGACACTAATCTATCATTAACTATGGTAGTGGCCACCATACTCCTATTTTATGTTTGAACTAAGATTCATATTATTAAGAAGTTTTAGTTTTGATAAGTTTTTTACAACAGTAATAATTCGTTAACCTATTAACATTGAGTTTTTATATAAGTAAAAAACATTGAGCTTATCTTCATTCTTAATTTTGCAATTGATATTAATGATCGTAGTAAATTCTGGACTAAAATAGACACAGAAAAATTCGTTAAGTTAATGATTTCTGTATAAAACAATTATAATAAATACTATAATCTTCTCTCATATTCTTATTAGGAATAGTGTAGTAGTGTATTATTTTAATATTTTCAATTTGATGATAATTTCAAAACATTATTTAAAAAAATGATTCCTTACCAAGTTCAATGTAATATTTTTCAGATTCATATTTTCTTCTTTTTTTGAATATTAGATGCAATGATTATATTTCTGTTTATCCATATAGATCTGGTCTGACAGCGTTTGTTTTAATTTTGGTATTTCACTTATTTGAGAGTATCGTTAAAATCAACTATTAAATAATTTTTTAATTTTTTATTGATATTTAAATATCATAAGATCTGATTAATATAGATTGATTAGAAAATGCAAATTTCGTTAGTTGTTTTTTATTTTTATTGTATTGTAATACGTAATTGTAATAGACGTTAAGTCTATACATACTGACGTATTACACGGGAGTAGGTCGTGAGTATAACAGGATTGTGCTGGTATTATAATTACAATTTTCAATTGCTATGAAATATTGCTTGTGCAAAATGATACAGGAGACAATTTGCTCCGCCGTATACTGTAAAACTAGGGAAAAAAATACGATTTGAAAATACTTACACGAAACTTGAACGAGTTATTAAGATAATTAAAAATAAAAATTAAATTTATATACCTTTATAAATATTGGGAATAATTATTTAATTATGAAATTCTATAGTAACGGTAACTAATTATTCGTGCAGTTTTTATTTATTTCGCTATAACTTGTAAATAAGCTTTTATGTATGTAAAATATTTAATAATACCGCTTTTAATAATATTATTTACATATTACATGGTTTCCAAAAATTTAGATTCTAATTAAATTGAAAAATGTATTTGTTTACAATTATGGCTTTTTTTTTTTTAATAAATTATTCAACTATTATTAAATTTTTGTTTGTGAAAAAGTACTTTTAAAAATTCTAGTGTCTTAGTTTATTAATTAAAAGTTGAGTCTAGTTGGTATAAATAATAATAAAAGTTATTTTTTTAATTTTATTATAGTAGTCATCATAGTTAGTCAAATAAAAAAGAGGAAACCACTCTAGAAGCTTTAGAAATATGGTGTTGGCGAAAAATGGAGAGAATAAAATGGACGGAAATGAAGACAAACGAAGAAGTGCTAAACTTAGTCAAAGAGAAAAAAACCTTGCTAAGCAATATAAGATCAAGGCGATGGCATATGGTAGGTCATACGCTAAGACACAACGAAGAACTCCATAGTATCATACTGGAAGGTATGATAGAAGGGAAACGCAGTAGAGGTAGACCAAGAACAAGTTATATAAGTCAAATAATTAAAGATGCAAGAGTCAATTCGTATAAGCAACTCAAAGATAAGGCACAAGACCGAGAAGCATGGAGAGAACATTTATTGTAAACCAATCTAC
>JACXSJ010000451.1:167919-313918 GCA_014851325.1 Pentalonia nigronervosa | reverse complement strand
CATTATTATTATGTTTTCTATAATTGAGTTTGGAGAGGTTCGACCGTGAAAGTGCGTTATTTATATTGTCATGTACGCGTCTGGTATGCGTACCTATACAATATATATATATATACGTACATCCGTCCTTGCTCCCGTAAATATGTAATAGTAATAATAATAATAATAATAATAATAATAAAACGTAACACTTGGTGCGGTTCAAGGTGTCGGAATCTTTTTTCTTTTCTATTTATTTGTTTATAATGTTCAATTGAGGAGTTTCCCGTCCAAGGTTAATGCGATTTTTCGGTAGATATATATTATACTTATATGGTATACGATGATGATTTCTAAGTCGTCGAATCCCGGGCACCTCATGATGGATAGATAGATATAGGTCTACACATCTATACAATATACCACTCGACATAACTACTAATACATATAAAAAAAAAATAATAATAATAAACGTAAGTACCTCACACAAAAATACAATATATACACTTTATATTTAGGCATAGGTGGATGATGCACGCGAGCTCCTGCCGATAGGATCATTGTATCTCGAGTGTATTACCGAGACACACACACGCCATTTAGGATTGCCCACAAAATTGATTAATACGTGCAGTACACATTAATACACAATATATATATTGTACGTTTTGTACTTTAAAAAACACCGCAGCTCATCTGTATAGGTACACCGACCGTGTAATTATTATTATTTTCATTTTTTTATTTCTTTCATTTTTCATTCCTCCCGACTCAGCAATTAGCTAGCTGCCGCCCACTCGGCCACGGTAGTTATCGTCGTGATAATATTCACAAACACGCCGCACACCGAATATGTATATATTTAGGCACCGCTTGCTGCAGTGGGTAGGTCGTCCTACAGTACACAGGATTAATACACGCGGCAGATACCTATATCATAATATAGTATAAGACGTAGTGCGCCGCCGCGTGTCGGAGAAAAACGCGACGTGTACCTAATAATAATAAGACTACGACCGCGAACGATATTATATTACGATGACGATTGCCCGACGACTGAAGCGTAAAAAACTCGTAGTAATTGTCCGGCCGGAAGACCGCGTATGATGTGTGCGCGGCGTCGTTGTCAATTTATGGTGAATTACCTTGCGCAGATGCATTCGGTGCATCAAAAGCACGTATTATCATCAAAACACAATAGGTAACGTATACAGTAGGTGTATGTTATATTACAATGCTGCGTTCAGAGGTTTTCTACAAGTGTGAGGCGATTACAATTTTTGCAATATCCACGAGGTAGGTAGGTTAGGCATACTTTTATATTTTAAGCACATTTTCAATCACAACAATTATTAAAAAATGTCAATATTAGAATATGTTAGTTTATTTAAAAACGACAACAACAATGTATTCGATAATAGTATAACAACCACAGCTATAGTATATGGTTGTATCGTCGTTGCATCAATCGATTTCACGATTAATTTTGTAGTTTTATACGACGTTTTACCTCACCCAAGTCCAATCGTAGTCTCAGTCGCGACTTGCTTGTAGGAACATATTATAATGGTATTCGACACGTATATTATATAGAACCATCTAAAAAAATCATAATTTAAAACCAAACGAACATTTGATCATTTAAGACCTGCAAAACGGTCATAAATATTGTTACAATATACGAGTAAAGGCACATACGAATAATTTATTACGCACCGTTATCGCTTACTTACCGTGTATATAACAGAACATTCAGATTCACAACGCTCATGTAATAATATGTTGTTACACTTATGAATTATATGTCTACGCAATATAATATAAATGCGTTCTATCCGAATCGATTGATTTCTAAGATTAATATAATATATATTTTTTTTTAATAAGTTTTAAAACAATAATCTACATACTGTTGATAATATGTTATATATTTTAATAATAATATATATATATAATCTACATGCACAGGTAAGTAGCCACTAGCCGCAATGGATAGGTTAATCGCTCTGTCTCTGTATATAATTAGTAAGTATAATTGTAAACGCAATTAATCAAGTCCGGGCTACAGGTTGATATAACGATAGTAATGAATTTATATGCAACTGGAAATCATATGCATTATAAATATTATTATGTATATAAACGAACAACCGATACCGCTAAATAATATAAGGTACCAGCTATGCGTATACAATATAACACGATTTACAGCATAATGAATTTAAAACGGTTTTCTACCGGCGTGCACCTAAATATAAACGTTAAAATATTATATTATATTTCACATTTACGCGTCACGACAAATATGACGGGCATGTAATGCGGACCGTAATAATTATTATGATCGAACTTGGGAATCTTGAGACGATAAATCCTAGGCGCTCGAATAAAATTTCGTTTATTTCACCTTTACGCTGTGCACAGTAATAAATTGTATTCATAAGGTATTATGTTATGTATAATATAGTTATATTTATTATAGCAATATTCGAGTAATACGACTGTACAGCGATCATATAAGTATCTCGAACACAATACTCGTTTAAAAAAGAACGAAAAAGCGCATTATATATAGTATTGTTATTTGTTAGGTCTAGAATTTATATAAAATATGCGAAAACATTTTTTTTTTATTTTTCGTTATAATTTTGGCAGCATAGGCCATTAGATTTGTAGATATAAACATTATATATATATATACATTTGATATAATTGGTTACAATATTAATGACTTATAACTATTTAATTATTAAATGTTTTAATTTATTTTTATGGTATTAAGGAATGATGAGATGCTTTCTGGATGGTAGCCGGGTCCGATTATCTCGTATAGGTTCATTGGTATGTTATGCTTTTTCCTTTCTTCTTCGTACATTTTTTTTTATAATTAAATCAAATATTAATATATTTTTACATAAAAATAAGAAATAAACTACACATTACTAAACGGATAATCGATCGTTTATTAATAATAATTATTTTACGACAAGTCAACATATAAAACAATACAGATCTTCAGTAAATAAATTCGATTTAAATTAGTTTTTTTATAGTATAAATTCTCAATAACTAAATATATAAACAAAATTATTCTATCCAATTGAAAATGAGCCAAATCGTGGAAATAGTCACCAATCAATCAACAACCAAATTAATTTGAACTAGTAGAAAAAACAAACAAATGCATAGAAATACTAGTGTCCAGGGTAGGTAGGTATTAAACATTTTATTATTATTTTTTTTTTTCGTAATAAATTATATTTCCAAACTCATGTTGAATCAACATTTCACGCTAAAGTAAAGTTTTTAAGCTGATGAGTCTGATTAAACGAATTGATTTAATGTTGAAAATCTTATATGATTTCTATATATTTTAAAAAATTTCATGGCACCCTCAATTTAAGTTCGTGGCACCTTACTTGATACCTCTGGTCTAGATGATTGAGCACAGGACTGTATGTTGACTGTGCAGAGGAATATTAAAGGCTGTGATATGGGGCGTTTAAGCTTCGAGATATATTTTTTACCAAAACTCGTAATACTGATATTGGTAATTGCTATAATATATTGAACTATAAAAAGTAAAAAAAGCTATAAAAACATTTTTGTATTCATTTTGGACTTCATGAATAAATTATAACAAAAATATGTACATCGTAAAATATTGTAATACAAAGTGTTTAGCCAACAATTTAAAATATAGCAAAACGTTAAAAAAAAAAAGATAGTTAATAATATAATTTTATCGTTCCAATTTGAATTTTCAGGACTGCTCATTGAGGATCTTTGAATAAATTGTCATTATGATTAATGCATGTTATTATGGTTATGATAAGAAAAACAAAACTATAGTCTAAAGAAAATTGCTTTCTAAAGTATATTATTATGTTCTATCAATCAACAACTACAAAATACAAAATTCCTCCTAACTGTTTTTTTCTATTGAACCGTAGGTGGGGGCAGGCTGAACATATTCTTTGAGGAGCCATCACGCCTTTGGGATCTTAAGACGGTTAATTATACGAATAATATTGAACTAGTTTGATTATCTAGTCACGACTATCGTATAATCCGCTTGTGCCGGTTGCTTCGTCTCAGTCCTACATCTTTGTCTGCAGCTTTTCTGGCAAATTTGTCTTTCGTCCTTCGCTAGATGTAGTGTAGTATCGGCACAAACAATTTTAGAGTTTCGTCTCGTTATCCCTAGTCCTCGACGAACAAGCGTTCTGCACCAATTGTACGTTTTTATACAATCGGATTATTTTTGAGATGATTTATAATAACCAATTTTTCCAAACCCGTCTTTCGTGCAATCGTTACAGTGTGATGTTCTCGTATTATTTATTACGACCCACTAATAATAATAATAATAATAATGAATAGACGTTCGAAAAAAAGGTGTCGATTCGGCGGGGAACGACATAATCCTTTTATACACACACACACACACACACACACACACACAAATCACGACGTCCAACAGGTCGTCGGCATCGTCGTCGGTGCGTGTCGGAGTCGAGAGACATTATACGGTGCGTGTGCGCACGCGTGAGTGTGTGCGTGTACATGTGTAGTGTGTATAGTGCCTCGCCCAGTGTGGAAATAATAATAATAATAACGACATCGAAACTTAAACCGCGCGAACTATATTATACACGTCTCGGGGAGACGACAAAGTCATGATATTGCGGTGAGTGTGTGTGTGTGTGTGTGTGCGCGCACTCGGTGACAGCATATAATTTCATTTCGGTCACACTCGGGTGTCGCATTTCATTTTTATACGTGTTATATTTTATAATATTTTATACGACGGACTGCCGGCCGGGCGGATTAGACTGTACCGATCTGGACTGCATTGGGGTGGGACGGGGTGTGCCGCGTGATGGGTTTGGCAGCCGGTAGGCACGAGTGGAGAAGAGGAGAGAAATTCTTGCCATATAATATACATGTATATTTCCACGCGTACATGTCATTGTCGTAGCGGTGGTGGCATTGTTTGGAAGGGGCGTAAAACGAGAAGGCGACGAGAATGAGAAGAAAAAAAAAATATAACAACAACAAAAACAACAACAACGACGACTACGACCCAATGTTGTATAATCTCGCAAGTAATGGATTTTATGCGTAGTAACCGGAGTTCCGTTTCGGTTTAGGCGTGCGGTTGCCGGCGGTCAACGACGAAGGTGGACCGCCGCACCTGTATATAAAACACACCGCAGCGGCCGCCGCCACCTCCTGCTGCCGCGGTGCTGTTGCTTCTGCAGCTCGATGCTCTTGCTGCCCGCTCCTCCACCGCCGCAGCAACGACGAATGCGCGCGCGGAGGGGCGGAGGGCGAACAGTGCGGCCTCGCCGGTAATTAGTGGACCGGGCAGGATGTGGTCGGAGTCTGGACTCGAGGACCAGGTGCGCGCCGTCAACCGACCTGCGCCGTTCACCCGCCCTCCCTTCATAGTCGTCGTCGTCGGCCACCGCCACCGCCTCATTCACCCGTCACTCAACCCCGCGCGCGTACCGTCTACCCCCCACCCGTGCAGGTCCCGCAAAGCACGCCGCCCCACCACCACTATTGCTGAAGCCGCCGCCGCCGCCGTCGCCGCACCACGCGCCCGTCCGTCCAGCGGCCTGTTCATTCATAAAAACATCCCTACTACTATACTCCAACCGGATCGGCGGCAGTGCGTGCGTGTCGAAGGCCTCTCCACTCCACACACACACACACACACACACACACACACACACGCGCGCGCGCGCACGCTAAACACACTTACACACACATGCGTACACAAACACGCACGCATACTCAAACACATATACACGCGCGCGCGCACGCTTAGGTTTCTTGAATGGGGAAAACGCGCGCGGCAACTGCAGCAGTAGACGACGACGTCGAAGACACACACACAGACACACCGACCGCGATCGTCAACGGTCACACACGCGTTTTGGTGTCACACGCGAGTCAGCCGCTCCGCTTCGATTTTTTACACGCGTACCTGTAATATTATCATAACTTTATTATAATTTATTATACGCGATATCGTTTCATAGATATTTTCGCGCGACGTCCGTCACTAGTGCGTCTTGTATGTTATCGCGATTTTAATAATATACAAAACACATAATTAATCCGTGATTTTTTTCGCGCGTTTTACCTCGCGGTTTAATCGGTTTAAAATATTATACTATAGACATTTGTCGTTGCGCTCGAAATATGCAAACGAATTGAGGAAAAAAATAAACCGTAATAATAATATTATATACATCGCATATATATATACATAATATACGGAGCACGTACGACAAGTGTTCTTCGCCGACGAACGTATCGTTTGAGTTCGCGTAAAAAACCGTTTTGGGGGCCGGTGATGCGTGATGGTCGGACCGCGCGCGGTAACGGTGATGTTTTGCGTGGCGGCTGCGTTGGCTGCGGCTGCAGTGGCGGCGGTGGCAGAGGCGTCGGAGTCCGTGGAGTTGACGACTAACAACAACATCCACAACAACAACAACAATAACATCAGCAACAACAACAACGGCAGCGAGAGCAGCCGCGATGACCGGCGGCCGACGACCGGGCAACCCGCGACTGTCGACCCACAACTGCCGCAGCAACAACCACAACCCAGGAGGTTCAGACACGAGGCGTCCGCAGTCAGAATTCTATATCAAACTGGGGTGAATATTTTTGAATTTTTTTCCTATACCTATATAAACAAAAATTCTTTAAATCACAGTATCCATTAGATCGGTATATAATATTATAAGTCTCGTATATGATATTTTAAGCACCACTGGTGCGGCCGCAGTAGCGCGCTATATAACGATCGTGTGTGTGTGTGTGTGTGTGTGTGTGCGTTCGTTCTGAGACCCGCGGGCCACAGTCGCGGCCAACTAGGCGCCTTTATAACTTTGTCGCGGACAGGCGCCACCATATATATATAATATATACGCGCACAAACAGCCAGACCAGAGATTGTATAGACCGATACGTACATGTGTGTGTATGTTTTTTTTCTTTCTATTATTATTATTATTGTGCGTATCTACCTATATACATATATATCATATACACGATGTAAACCAGATTGGTGGTAGGCAGTTTGAATAGGAAGCTGGTTTGACCGGATCGTGTGTGTGTGTGTGTGTGTGTGTTTGTTAGCGTACGTGTTTGTGTGTATAAGATAATATATAACATTAATATAATATATTATTAATATTATTATTATTAATTTGGTCTTGGCGAAGGTTCCTCCGGGACCTCCTTAGATAACGAATGCAAATTTCGTCGGAATATTATTTTATATTTCCCGGCGGCGGCGTGCGTGAGCGAGCGAAGGCGACGGCGGTGGCTTGACGTACGCGTACCGTTCGTTACTCTCTTATAAATGCGTCTTATACCACCTCCGCCGCGGTTCCGGCTCCGCACGATCTATTTACAATATTATTATTATTACATAGTATTAATATAGTTTGTCGTAACACGCAAATAATAAAAATAATTTATTTAGCGAAAACACACAATTATAGTATAGATACCTACATAATATTAAGTTGAAGAATAATAATTACAAAAAAAACAATATATTTTTATCGGGGTTTATAAGTCCGTGTATTTTAATAAAGTATATGTAACGCGTGTTTATATTTTAATTATAATACTTACTTACTAAACTATATTTACAATAACTCTATGTTTTAGAAAAATCTTATGTTTTGGGAATGATTTAAATAAATATAAATCATAAAATTAAGTATATTAATTGTACCTATGTAGTCTATATATTCGAATAGCAGTTTCTTCCGATATGCAGGTATACCGTATACATTTATATACGTACATTATAATGTACACGGTGGTTATTGTAACACACACATATATAATAAATTTGTATGTGCCGACTGTCAAGGAACTCGTGCGCGTATATATACATATGATATATATAAAATATATGTGTAGAGACACTATACGTATACGAATTAAGCGGCCGTTGGCCTATACGTTTACGTTATAATAATAATATAATACCTTTTAAGAATTTACCCCCGACGACTTGTCGATGAAGGGTCATAGGATATTGCTCTGGAGGTCCGACCAACGAGTACATTATAATATTATAATACATGTATTATCGGTGCATTAAATGATTATATATATTACTGTCATGAATTTAGGTAAAATACAAATATATAACGTATATAGATATCGATAACTATAGACATTCAAAAATTAGTAAAAAATTTAAACTATTAATATCGTATTACTAATGTTATATGGATCAATTACGACGAGGGTGTAAAGTATATTTACTTACTCAGTGAACCAAAATTATATTTGCAGGATGAATAAATATTTTATGTCATGGGAATCTTGAACAAATATTAGTCAATCACTCGCTTATCCGTTACATTTATAAATATGATTATACCCGACGAAAACTTTGTTTCAAAGTCGTCAATAAACTTCGGAAAAAGTAATAGAATTGACGGTATTTATAATAATATACTATATACGATAGCCGTACGACAACGTGGTTGTAGACGCGTTCGTTGAAGGATTTTCAATACGATAGGTACTTACCTAAATCATAATCATTTGATATTATATACGTACCCTGCAGCACCACGTAATTTCAAACTGTTGCAACGATCAATTATGAAAATCGTTTTTAAGACAATCGTTCGCATTATTTGTGCGCAGCGATGTAGGATTTGACCGCTGCACTATACATTGTCACACCGTCGTTATATTTGGTTGTGACTCGTGATCGCAGCCTCGTCATTAAACAATAATGAATGATGATGGCGTAGTATGATGGAATTTTTTAATATTTTTTAATTTGTTAACGTAATTGAATAACCGTTAATAAGGCGCCAGGCGTCTCATATCGTCCCTTGTTCCCAATCTCGTAAGTTACATAAAGACATAGCCAATATATTATGGTGTGTAACAGTTTGTAGTGCATTCTAAAATTAGTATAAATCATTGTGAAAATATAAGATTTATAAAAATAATTTTAATTTTTCCTCGCAATGTAACCTTTTTAAACATTTTTCAGACGTTATTCATGCATTATTTATTTACCTCACTAGATGTTATTATTACTGAATTAACAAATATTTAAGCTGACCTATAGATTTGTATTATTCAAAATGTATTTGTGTTTTCATAAATAAACTATATTTATAGGGCATAGGTATATCGTACTCTATATAGTCGATGAACCTATTAGACTGTTTTTCAGTGGTCGTTCAGTCTGCTGTCACTTATATATAAATCTAACTGAACTATAAAGACTGCGTTTACGGGTATTTAATTCCTCATTTTAAATTATAATAAATGCATAAAAATTGTAAAATATTTTGACATAACTCGAAAAGACGTTTTAATGCATTAAAATTAATGTAAATGTGATTTTTCGTCCATATAAATAGTTTTCGATTGAGTAATACTGGCTTTTTTTTTATATAATCATCTCGAGACATATAACAAGAATCTTTATTTCTTTATATCATAATAAATAATAACTGTAGGTATAACGTCTGACGCAGTATGAATAAAATCGTTACATTTTTTTATGAACCCAGTAAAAATAAAACTTCATCGCATTTTTAGGTCTAACTTCTTACCTATAAATCTATAATATATCATGGGTAAGAACTAATAAAGATATACTTTAGTATAACTAAAACAACATACCTAAACTATTAAATTATACATTATGATTGATATTTATTTTTAAAACATGTACTTTGAGTTCTTGTATAAACTCATTTACCGTATTTATTTTTGTGTAATTTATTTTCTAAGACACGTGTTGTGTATAAATTATTATGTTTATAAAATACTATATGATTAAGCTATAGACGTTAATGATTAGAGAGCACTTAAAAAACAGTCTAATACTTTAATCTGATACAATTATTAAATAAGAATTATAAAAAAGTGTAAATATATTATACATACAAATTTGATTATACAAAGTATATTCTCAAATGTTTTTTTCGTGTGCACACTGCACATATACACACCCATTTAATTATTAATGATTTTCAAATGATTACTATTAAAAAAAAAAGGAATATTTATAATTAATATAATTTTCATTTCAAACGATTTAAAAAAAATAATCAGTTTTAATAATATATATTATATATTGCATATAAACCTATATTACCTGTTTCATGTACCAGTTTTACGTATCCATGTACCCATATGGTTTGGGATATATTATTATGAATATCGTATACATCATCTGCAGTTGTACATTTCTAACAGAATCGCAATCGGAATTCGAACATAAACTTTCACATATAACATATAACATATAAATACACTGTGGCGATTACTCGTTGCCGCGTATATTATGTATACACGTCTAAAAATGCATTAGCGTGGAATTTCCTTGAAAAAGTTCACGAATAAGTACCTATATAGTATACGAGTATAGTATATAATATACACACTTTATGTATGTAGTCTAAAATACAATGGTGGCAGCACGTGGACAGACCAAATAAATATTGTACAATCGAAAGCCGTTAAGATCGTTGCCTGTCACTATAATATTATAATAATACAATATATTACATACACACACACACACATACACACATGTAATAATAATAGATTTAAATTTTTACGCAACACAAGCGCCATAAATTTCCACCCCAGCGTCAAACTTTTACATCGACCGTCAACAGGTTGTTTTGCAATACGTATGATAATAATAATAATAATAATTAAATTGTACTACAGTCATAACCACCTGTGCGTGCGCGGTGTTATAAATTGTAATACTGTCGATGTGCGGCATTTTTGATTTCGCCGTGTCATCGACCAGACGAAATTTTACACCTATATGGCGACAATTACAGTCTAAATGTATATATATATATATAGATATAGATATATATATATTATTTTACATACATTAACGGCCGAGTTTCACAATGTTTCAGTTACCTATGTATACTATAACGCCACCATAGTGTATTATTATATCTAGTGTAAACTTCCTGGTGTGAATTCGACAGGTAATTTTTTTTTTTGTTCCGATTTCGTCGGCTTATATATATTATATATATATATATATATATATACATATACTCGCGCACTTCCTGTCCAAGTGGTAAACGAATTTTTCTCTCGGGTCTCTTATAACGAAAAAATGTACATGTATATAATATTATACTCTATTATGCATTCGGTACGCGATACTAACCACCCGCCGAACCGACCGTCCGTCGCCGCCACCGTAGCAGCTACTGTGCACCGCAATGATTATTATTCTGAGGGACTACGACGGGGATGCGGGGGCGCCGTATCATCACGTTTGTCCTAATAATGCGGTGCGCGTATAGCTACTGGTTTTCGTCCGAGGGGTGTAAAAAACTAATAAAAAGAATAAAAGCACAGGAGGACGCATAAAAATAATAATAATAATAAATTCTTTGTAATATTATTATAAAGAAAACACGGAAATTATATCTACCATGAGATTGGTGCCATGGTGTTTTTTTTCGCATCGACTCGGTGTGGTCACTGTTTATTCGATATTTATTATATATATATATATATATATATATGCGTACAAAGCTAAGCTTCTGGTAATAATAATATCATACACACGTACAGTCTTCTATCTGCGGCAGTGTGAATGACAGATACCTACTGCAAGACGACGTACTATATACGATAATATTATACATTGCGTCGTACAATATATATTATTATATACATGTATAGTTTCTCATTTTATCGGGAGAAAGAAAAACCCCGTTCCGGTTAATTTACCGGCCAAATCTGGTAGAACGGAAGCAGACGAAAAAATATCGTTAAATAATAATAATAATAACAATAATATATATATAAAAAAAAAAATAATAATAATAATAATAATAAGAAAAAGAAAACGAAAAATGTATTAAGTTTTTTTTCCCCGTTGTTCATCCGATAGGCGCACATATATTTCGTCCAGCACGGCGTTGTCGTAAGGAATGCGGTTCTAGGATAGGCGTGCGCGATAAGGAACATCCGGTCTTGCGGATAGGGTCAATGGGTTTTTTGTGTATAAGGACGAGCCATGGTCGTGTTGTACACATTTATTTATTATAATATATATATATATATATATATATATGCATTATATTATATTATGTGTGTTTGTATGTTATGTACGCATGCATGTGTGTGTATGTGACTGTGTGCAGTTAGCAACTGCGTTTTTGATCTGCGCTTCCGGTACGGGGGAGATCCATTACACAAAAGGATAAATGTCCTTTTCGGCGGAAAGGTCAGCCGAACAAATATAATAGTATTATCCTATATAATATATAATATATTTATGGCGCGCATGTCGTACATTATACACACTATACTTAAGTATAATACACGATATCGCACCCACGCCCCTGGGGATTCTTATAGCGTAGTATGTCTATATGTGTATATATATATGCATGTCCGTTACTAATACGAGTATATGACCGTCCTCCGTGTCTATATCCTTCTATACCTCGGAATTTTGACGTCCAAACCATCGTTTTTCCCATTTGTTATGTGCGATTATCAGAACCAATTTCTTGCATTTGTTAGTGACTTTTTTCATCGCTCGCTTAATAAAAAAATATTTTTATGTCGTATGAATGCAAACGAGTTCCTTTTATGCATGCATGTAGCAGCTATATATTATAATATTTGAATGCCAACTAATATTTATATAAATATAATTTCTAAAGCTTTCGATCGTGAACGATGGAGTTGAAACTCGGCTATATCATAATACTTATTAGGTAGGTATACAGAACTAGATTATTACGAATAATAATAATACATTGCTAATTATTTTCAAGCACACATTTTCCAAGCCATGAATATGTATAAAAAGATTTTCGTTGGCTAGAAATAAAACAACAATCATTTAAAATTTCAATAATATTATGAAATATATATAAACGTAAAACGTTTGCATAATATATGCATAGGTATGCTGTATGCATATTGCATATATATTATAGATTATAGGCACTACGAAAAGAAATAATTCAATGTAACGTTGTTGTTTTAAAGTTTTATTATATATTATATGGATGGGCTGAATTTTGAGCATTACATTTTATGCTAATAACATTTTCGAACGTTAAATTAAAGAAATACGGAAAACGTTTCTAAGAAGCGTTAATGAAAACAGTATTTTATTTTTGCTATAATATACAGTTTAGATGCTTGAGATATTTCTCCTCTCGTCAAAATCAAGTTCTCTATTTTGAACTGGTTTTATTCATCTAGCAATTCGAAATAAATACCAACGTGTACATATACCTCATAACCACAAGTTACGAAATACAATATAATCAAACAAAATGTCCAATCTTACATTCCATCAGTCGTGTGTATGCGGTTAACTTTGGATTGTGTTTTTTTTTCAGACTCATCACTACAAAAATTAAGGTATAGGTATATTATATATATATACTTTTTTTTCATTAACATTTTTTGAATACTATGTAATATGCATACTGTATACATAATATTATATATAATATATAGTACTGTAACAGTGTGACTACGGTACTATCCTGATGCTTTATAGTGCTCAGCCAATAGGGTCGCTTCTGTGTAATGATTTTTAACGTTCTTCTTGAGATATATCAACAGGTGCGCGAATCTGGAGTAATAAATAACACATACTATATATACATGTATACACATACCTAGCATAAAATATACGTATAAATGTATATGGATAATAATATAATACGCAAGCGCGTCCGGATCACAATAATAATAAGAATAAAAAGCATATATATTTTTATTATCACTGTAGTAGTCTAAAGAAGACCAAGAATATAATAGTTAATTTCAAATACTTTTTCTTTTTTTTTATTTGGCCGACGGTCGTATATATATATAGGTATAAAATATATACCTATATATAGAGGGAGTGATATTGATTTACGAGTAGATTTGAATAACAACGTGTCCGTGCCCCCTCACCTCGGGGGGGCAAGACTATATATATATACGACGGAGGATCGTGTGATTATCTTCTCGCACAAAAGGAACACGCCAGACCATCGGAATGCAACGTGTTCGATAATACTGTTGTTTTTCCCTCCTTTTTCATTCCTTGGCACCCTAAAACAAAGCGAATAATATATACACGCACACACATACGCACGCGCGCTGCGCGCCACACACACACCAACTTAGATATTCATATACAATATATATATATGTATACATACACATATATTTTATACACATAAAATATAATATACTCATCGTAGTCATAAACATTCACCAACGGTCCTTTGTTGTGGGTTATAATAATTATATATAGTGGGCCCTTCTCCTCTTTGTGTCCTCAGCGTGTCTGTGTAACGAAAAAGAATAAATAAAAACCCATTATGTATCTATTCATCACGGATGTGTCCTTGAGCAAGGGCATTTGATGATTTTTCTTCAAACCAAGAGAAATACTAGATTATTTGAAGGCGAGTACCTACATATACTATCGTCCATATAGGTACCTACTACGGGCGACATACTGTCTGCTGCTGACGAGGCGATATCGCGTACTGCAACAGTTAAAACAATGATGGGGGTGGTAAGAATTGCCGGTGTTCTACATGCTGTAAACTAATTGGACACTAAATAAATAATAATGTCGATGTGCATGATACCGTGTAGGTTCTATTTTAACTCTTATTAGTTATATAACTAAAAATCCCACTTGTTTGTGGCAGTGGGAGGGAGGGCGCACTGTGCAGGTAATATGAAGATTTTCATAAAAAAATAATTTATAATTTTTAGTGTAATTACAATTGCATTATAATAATCAATACTCAGTAGTACCTACATAGGTTAGGTCTTAGGTTTTAGTAATCAATCCGTAATATATCACGAACTATAATAATAAACAATAAGACATCGTGTATGACATACATGGCTAATGAAAAATAATATTGTTGTTCGTTCTACATAATCGTCTAATTGATTTTTATTGACAAAACAACAACGTTCACTGTAGCTGGCACATACAACCTTATACGGACTTGTTGAGAACAAACAGTATTACCCCAACCTCTACATCACAATATGTAAATTGTCTGTAAATTAATCAGCTTTTGGTTAAATAATTTAATTTTAGTTAAGTATCAATTAACTTCTTGCATTGAATTTCGAGACTAAAAAAATGAAACTTAAACTTCTAGAATAATTGTTTAAAATATAATATCAATGTAGAATACATCATATATATATATATATACCATACATGGACTATCAGTCCACCTCTAATTATACTTTACTACTATATTAATAAATAATAATAGTTAGGTACCTATTATATATAACTGATATTTAGCTTACTTTTTATTTTTTAAACACGCGGCTCGCGACACTGGTCTGTAGCACTGTAGCAGTGCACTAGTCCATGACGTACCTATATTCATGTTGGACCGCGTGACGTCTTTAACCATACGAGTGCTGCACCGCCTGCACTGTTGCGGACTACGAATTGCATAGATTCATGTATAAAATGTATATTGTATGTAGAGGTTTCGTAATAAGATACTGAAATTTAGAATAGTTGCATACAAATTCTGTAAAAGTCGTTCTGTAATAGGTACCATGAATTGTGTGAAAGCGTATACGTATTTAATTGCAATGAATTCTTATAACTACAATAAATATAACCCCCTCCCTCTCTCTCTCTCTAAAAAAAAAGTAAAATTATGAATTTGTAAATTCTTTTAATATGTAGATTTAACAATTATTGTAATATATTATAAAGTGATAAAAACGTAAAGTGATAGAAACGTAATTTGTGTAATTATATTAAATAACAAAGATTGATGACTGAAAATAATAAACATAATAGTGTGCGATATAATTGTATCTATATAGGCGTATTCATAAAATTGACAATTAACATTTCTAATAATATACAAGGTGATACTCAATTTATGCACATTATATTTTTTTTAACACTT
The DNA here is from genome assembly GCA_014851325.1 of Pentalonia nigronervosa. Classification (NCBI taxonomy): domain Eukaryota; kingdom Metazoa; phylum Arthropoda; class Insecta; order Hemiptera; family Aphididae; genus Pentalonia; species Pentalonia nigronervosa. The sequence goes on along the minus strand of JACXSJ010000451.1, from coordinate 297,944 downwards.
GTGGTAATACAAACTTTTTTTTCAAATGAAAATCACCTGTTTTCACTGTAAATTGTTAAGTTAAAATCCTATAAAATATAAATTGAGAATCAAACAAGTAGGTATATTAAAATTTTAATAATAATGATAATAGGTTTAGAAAATAGGACGTATGACTAAAATAGACGTATGTAATTGGAAAATTATAGTAATTGATAAAAAACATCTTAGTATTATAAGTACTATAAATCTTAATATGCATCACACATATTTGAGATAAAACTATTAAGAACCAACAATTATTCTTATAGGTAGTATATAAAGTTTAATAACTTAAAAACTCATTTTTTGCGTACCTACAAATTTATAGGTTTACCTATCTACAACAAAATTATTATCAATCGAACAAAAATAAATGTAGATATTATACTAAAACAAGAAGTTAAATGGGAAAAAAAATCTTAGTATACTTACTTGAAAATATGGTTTTCTGGTATATTTTAAATTGTATGATTAGAGAAGATGAGCATAATGCTTGGCGAATTACTTATGTGTAAATTCGTATTATGTGTGTTTATATAATATAAATGCGTACACATAATTTATGCTACAAGGCATTAAGTATAAGATTATGATGTGGCCAGATACTCAGATGTATGATCCGTTGACCGTTATCATGGAATAAATAAATTACAATAAATACAAGTTGAACATAATATACGCTCTCGAGGAAACGGCGGGACCATCGTCATAAAATCGATGTACAATTTTAACATTATACTTATGCCTTATACATAGTGTTATGTGTGTATTATTGTATAATTTATAATGATTTATTATTTATACTTTAATATATATTAATATATATATTGTATACATTATTATACACATAGGTCAAAACGAGACAAGCAAAATATAATTGTACGATTATTCACGAATATAGAAGTAAAATAAAATTACAAAATACGCATTGGTTATCCATGGTTTATATAGTATATACGTAGTCGATCCGGTTCTGATGAATATATAGAATATAGATGTATGTATAATATGTATATTATGATATACACAGCACGTGGCTAACAAAAAATCTTCGCCGAGGCAAGAAAAAACTATCGTTTCCTACTGAAAATAAACTCATTTATTTTAGATTCTGAGCAGAGCTAAGAAATGTATTGATTTAAAAACGATGTGGGTTTTTTTATTTTTGTATCACTCGTTTTATAGTAGAAATGTATTTAGCTACATGTTCAACATTGAGGTTTGAGTGTGGTATTGGTTAAATTATTTTCACTGGTTGTACTTTTGGGGTTCAAAGATATTTACAGTAATTGTTTTTATACTTTGGGAAAAATCAGCTGTAATTGGGGATGTATTTAATACTAGTTTTCGATCAAAATATCGATTTTGTTATTTTGTTGTATAGTTTTGCCGTTTTCACAAAATCTTCAAACTAAGTAGCATATTCTAGATATGTTATAATTTAAATAATTTGTATAAAATCAAAACATTTTGGCTCTTTATAGACATTTTAAGTGTGAAACATGACCTATGTAAATGCACTTAACACTTTGCAAAAGTATTATTAAAAATTGAATAAGTAATTATCGGTTCCTGCCTTGGCTGCTAACTAGTTGTTAACGTCACATATAAATTAAAAAAAATAATCATATATAAATAAAATCAATTGAACACTGAAATAAATAAATTAAAAATCAATAAAAGCTCACGAAATCTCGATGCATCACAAACGGAAATATAAAAATGAATACAGCATATAAAATCGTGTATAAACTATTTATATTATGTAGATTGTAGGTAGTTTATCTTAACTGTCATCCGGTACGATATAACTATTTTATACTTGTAAATAATGCATTAACATATAATAATATGTCACATTTACGCGCCTATTGCGAAAATAAAATGACGTCATAAAGAAAGGTGCGGCGTGTACAACAAAAGTTGACGGACGAGACACGGACTGTAGTAGTCTAGGTCAGGGATAACCAACTTTTAATATTTTTGGAGGGTCAATTTAGGAACTGAAAAACTTTTTGAGGGCCTTCAAATTGTATGTACATCTGTATCCAAATAAAGTAAAGTCAAAATCAACAAAAAATAAAATGAAAATTAATGAAAGCGTCAACATTGAAAACAATTATTAAAAAAATTAATTCCTTGTCTGCGAGCGAGATAAAGTTCCCCATTTGGTGACTGCTGGTAGAGGTCCTAAACAGCACGGCGCGTATCACATACATTTGAATTGTGTGCAGGGGCGGTGGTGAACAAATAATTTTAAAGAAATGTTTTTTTTTTTTTTTCACCGTTAGAAGGGTAAAAAAGAGGGCGGACAAATGTAGAATACCATATATTATTGTACGGTGTATTGAGTAGACACAATAAGGTGCGCCTTGTAATGAATTGCGTTCGCTCGTCCCGGCGCGGCCGGCCGGTCGGGGTCGGTCTTCGTCTTCGACGCGTTTCGAATTGCGCGCACACACACACACACACACACACACACACACACACACACACACACACACACACAGGCACAACGGTCGAAGTGGACGGCGCGCCGAGCGTGCCGAAACGCATTCCCGACGACGACGCGTATACACAGACACCGTATACGCAGGTACATACCTATATACATAGAAATCATATGTGTGTGTGCGTGTGTGCGTGTAGGCCGCCGTTTTTCTCAGTTCACGACCGGCGCCAAGCGCGGTTATCCGACGTTATTATTATTATTACGCGGACGTGCCCCGCACGGCGGCACGGCGTCAGTGCAGGCGACGGCTAGTGAGTGCAGGCGACTGCGATATATGTGTGTAGTGGCGACGGACCTCGATTACGCGGCGGCACGGTGGCGGGCGACCGGCGGCGACGGTGCACGTATATATACGTATATACAATATATTTTTATGTGCGATCGAGTGGCGCCCAAATCGCGTCTGAAACCTGTCATTTCCCGTACACGGGGGCGTATATTCCGGTCGCCGTCTCCGCGACGACGACAGCCCTTCATATATGCCTACGTATGCCTAACCCGTATTATATACATATTAACAAACGCGCGCACTAGATAGTATGTATGGTAAAAAAAGGAAATTTTACCGATTTACTATGTAGGTATGCGTTATATGCTCTCGGCGTATTATTAAACATCGGATACGTCAAAATTTTTTACACGAAAATACTTCACGGCATTCCTCTTTTTTTTTTTTCGCATTACATTCTCCACGCGGTCGTCGGCGTCGACGTTCTCTCTCGCCGTAAGAAAACTCGTCGGAGTCTCATTCGCCCATATAATATACCTACCTCCTATTCCACACGTTCGCCGTTGTGCATCGTATATACTATGCGTGCATAATAATAATCGTTTAGTCGTTAATGTATAACGTTTCGAAATATCAATGCGTCTAACGTATCGAACCGTACGGATATAGCGTCACGAACCGTTCAACCCACGAGACTTGGTCTGGTCGAGGGCTGCACACCCCTCCAGCGATTTCCGAACGGAACATTCGGCAGAGTTTAATTTAGTATAATATATGTGTAATTCGATATAATGTATAATGAGCGACGCCACTATGTATATAATATAATATTTAGGTCGGAACGAATAGCGTCGAGCCACGTTTGTTGTATTGCTTATATAGGTACCTATATGTAGGTGGTACACGTTGACTTTGAAAAAAAAGGACGCGTCGAAAAACTAGGTTACCACGGTGCACATAATACAATATATTATACACTTGCCGTGATCTGAGTCGGGCGAGATTATATTATATACACGCGCAAGCAACCCCGACAGACAGCTGCAGCGCGTCTACACCATAGCCGGCTGATAAGGACAATCGGCGCACATTCAGTGGCGGCGGACCCTGTATACATATATCATATTCATGCTTGTATGCACGTGTATTTGTGCGTGTGCGCGCGCGTGTATTTGTGTGCAACCACCGCGCATATTATTATATTATATACATAATATTGTATATTATTATACATATAATGCAGGTACATTCGGCGAGTTCCTCTTCTTCCTGCGCGCCATTGTCGTCCCGTTGAATGGCGCGCGGTAGTTGTTTTTATTCCGATTGTTAACCGCGAAAAAAGCAGTGAAAAATTCTCCCACGATCGTTGTCGCGCATTCAACCGCCAGCGGGTGGCCCCACGTGTTGCGGTCGGGGGTGGTGCGCACTTCCTCCTATCGTTGTCGTATGCAAATAATAATAATAATAATAATAATAATTTTTTTTCTTTATAGCGAATACACGTACACAATATTATATTGTTCTGCACCATCGCGGCCTGCAGTGGATCATTCGAACACAATTCATATGATACGTATAATTTTATTGTTATACATTTATATTGATATTGATCGCGATCATTTCACCAGGTTATAAACGCGATCTGACCTTAACAAAATATTATTTCGTCGTATCTGCATCGTCATACGCATAAATTTCGCGATGATAATTTACGATGATATCCCGAGCGATTCGTGTTACATATTAATATATTATATTTATCCGCACGAGAAAAAACGCTAAACTGGTGCACACGTATACATTATATATATATATATATTATGTGTGTGTGTGTGTACGCATACGAGTAAATTATAATATATGAGTTGTCAATCGCGGCGGTGGGCAACAGGTGATTGATGGGTCGCCGCGTCGTCGTCATATCGTCGCGAGCGCGCACGCGGCATGAGGAAACAGGTGAGGCGATGTGTCCGACCGTGACGTAGCGTTTCCGGTTATAATTTTTTGGCGCGCATGGAGCGCTGCACACACACGCGCGCGCGCTCACGGAATACAACAACAACAACAACAATAATAATAATAATAATGTGTACCGCGGCGGCTGTGTGTATGGAACGTACTCGGCCGTCATGTAAGCCGAGAGAGCAAAGGAAAACCAGTTCCGAGCGCGCGCACGGAAACCCTTCGCCGCCCCGCACGAAGTCGGAACCGGTCGCATGGCATGGATCCCGGGTGGCGGCGGCGTGCGCTTGTCCGACCGTTCGTTCCGTGAATGGAATGTCACGTGCGATCCGCTGCGCGCGCGCGCTCTTACAGCGTCTTCGACGTCGTCGCGTGGACCGTGCGGTGGCGGCGATCTCTCTCGTTCGTCCTAGACGGCGGCGGTTTCCCCTACCGAAACGCGTCCTCCCTCTGGCAGCGAACCACCCCGGCCCGCCCGCGCACAGTCCGTCCAAAACAGAATAAAAAAAAAAAAAATTAAAAAAAAACAAGAATGAAAATATAAAAACCACGTACCCGCCCCGCCCGTCCAGCCCGTTGGCTGTAAACACTCCTCTTCCCTAACCTATTCACTGCAACCCCCTCCCCCCCACAAATCACCGTGCCCATTCACTGAAGCTCACAGACCGATCTTTTTACGCCGCGCCGTCTTGTCGCATCAATGAAAATCGACTGCGACCGGCGCGGCGGCGGCGACGACAACGATTCAATGAAAAAAAAACGCGCTCGCGCGTGCGCGTTTTTTTACTTCTTCCTGTCGCGCAGCCGTCGTTACAGTACATTGTTGCGTATCGCATATTCTATATAAAATATGTATTGTATCATTATTATATATTATAGGAATGTATATACCCATTTCGGTTTTTTTACCTCATCGTCTTTGACATTTTTCAACGTTTCTCCGAGTTTTCTGTCGTAACCACCATCTGGTCAATTATTATATAGATATATAACTATATAAGCCGCTGACATTGCGTGTGTTTATTATATGTATGTATGTGTATAGTGTATGAAGTTATTTTTATTATAATTATTATTTTTTAGATCGTTTTTTTTTTTAATTTTATCAACTAGACGGATGGTTTTAAACACTATAATGATAATTTTTAACATTTCAAATTTATTTTAGATACTATTACTTGCGCCTTCTGTGGGTTTGTTCCGTGCTAATGTTATTTTGAATTCTTTGCTTTGTCGTCCGAGAAAAAGTATAAAACTGTTAATTGAATATAAAAAGTTCCTATACTCGTAGGAACATAATATTTTGTTATAGGTATTGATTTTGATAATATCTTTTATTATATTGCCTTAGAGTCTTTCGACGATTAATTACAGTCCACATCTATTTATTATGGCGTCATTATATCTGGATTTAAATTCAAAATTCGAATTCTGAAATTATTGCACAGTATCTGCAATGATTTAAAATCAAAATATTACAAAATTTTGTTAATTTAAAACAAGTATAATTTAAATTAAAAACCCGAGTATACTAACACAATTATGTTCGTTATCATATATATATATATTTTTTTATATTAGCCTTAGTGTATGCTGCATTGGTGTATTAGGTTACACGCCTAATGAAAACGACATACAGGTCCAATAATTTAAGTAAATGCATCTAACATCCATATTAAGAATTGAAGAACATTATAATATACAAATGCGAACTTATACTACAATTGAAATTTATATCACATATAAAATAAAATATTTTTAACTTAAGATCATATATATATATATATATTGTATAATATAATATCTTATTATATCATCAATTATACATTTTATATGAATGAACCCGGGAAAATATAATACATCGCATAAGGTCGTTTTACCTAACCAAAATGTCTCGTCCCGACTTCATAATATAATATATTCTACGAGTTATACAACAATATAAACTTATATTATTATGTCCAGTGGATTTCCTGTAGCAGCAGATGTTGTGGACTCGGAAAAACGCGTAATGCGTATTCACAAATTCTAAAATACATTATTATAGATTACAATGTTCAGTGTCAGTGGCGTAGTTATGATGTGAGGGGTGGTGTGAGTGACAAGGGGATGTTATTTGGTCACACAATCTTCCAGAAACTTTATCCACAATGAAAAAAAGGCTTATAAAACTATTTTTGTGCATACGTAGGCTATTGAAATAATACATTATTATGTATATAATTATATATGTATATGTATTTATATATAACAAAGAACGTGTAACAATGCCCAATAGGTAACTTTTATGAAAAAATATGATAATATTTTGTTTACAAAAAAATCTCTAAACCCCGCAAAAAAAAAAATCATATCTACTACACTGCAGCTAGGCAATTTATCACAATACCACATTATGATAAATATGTAGGTACGTGTGTCATCGTGTCATGTGTACCATAGGTTATATATTATTGTGTTTGTGTTTATTAGTTAATATTATATTGTATATTATATAAGTATACACACACGGAGAAACCTATAGACAATAATAATATATTTTAAGAGTAATTCCTGTACAAATGTGAAAGATAGTATACATTTATACGACTACAGTGCATTTTGATAAGAATATCGTAAATATAGGTATATGAATTACAATAATGTATAAAATTTCAAATTATACAGTATTGTTCTTCTGCACACCGCACAATTCATAAATATTTTAAAATAACAATATACCTAGATTTATGCGAGCGTCGTGTAGGCCTGCATGGTGCACTTGCGTGTCTAAATATTATAAAAAATTATTTTAAACATATATTATATAACATTATAACATGTACATCGTGTGTGTGTGTGTTTTTGCGTAACCGATTTGTTTGCATCTTGCGCCGCATATGTGTCGAATACTTGAGCCAATGCCAACAGGGCCGGAACGATCAATTTTTTTTTTTGAAGAGGGCGGACTAGGTAAAAAATTGTGCCAAATCAATTTTTAATCGCCAAATAACGACGCAAGCGTGTATGTAAATATATACACATAATATAATAATATGTATTATCATGTCACCATCACCGTGTGCAAATAATGTAGCGTGGGACGACGGAAATTTCGATGTCGAAAAATAAACGTAACTAAAAATTAATAGCTTACACTTCGCAGTTTCGCACGAAAATGTGCATGTGCAATAATAACAAAACACAATGATGTAAACACGTTTCGACGCCAAATACGACGTTATATTATTGTAATATTATTATCACTATCAATATTATTTTCATTTAATTGCGACGGAAACGGAATAAGTATAATTATGATACATGACCTCTTCACAATGGAGTTCGTATTATACACATGTAGACAACTTTAAAATATGGTAGCTTTCAGTTTCTCGTTAAATACAAATATTTATACTACTTAAGAGTATATAAGGTGTGACGTGAATCGGTCAGTATTATCACTATAGTTATTAATTTCTGTTCGTGTAAACTAGACGGAATAGGAAATAAGATATTTTTTTCTTTTAAACAATCCAAATCTGTAAAAATATGGTTTTCAGGTAAAGAGAAAGTCAACTTAAAATTCTTAAAATATATGTTATTATTTAGATAAAGCATTCTACCCGTACACGGTTGCGGAAATTTATCGTACGCGGCGAGACAATTGTTATTGTGATATATGTTTGATTACATTATTATAAATTTATAACAAATTACAAACTATAGGTACGTGTCAAATAAGGTAATGCTTACTATAATTATTATTGTTTTGTGGTATAAACGTGTTCGGTGCGGATGTCCGATCGAATAATATGCAATTTCTAAATCGACACGCAGCACTACTGTTTTCTGCGACAAACGCATATAATTTAAGTCGCATATTAATCATAATGTACATTAATTATTATATCATGCGTATATTGTAATATTTTAATCGTACAACTAAAAAATTTACGTGCGTTTTTCTATCTGTATTATCATCTTAACATAGCGGGTTCGCCATATAAGTACATAATACGGTATAAACTACAACGAGAAAATAATAAAAATAAACATAATCTATTTACTATAAAATTAATATAACTTATGTTTCTTTTGAATAGAACCAAATAAAAAGAATATTATAACAATAACAAACGATTTGTATATCTATAAATATATTACACACACACAATATACATTATATAACACACATTTTGATATTTAATATTTATACTATTTTTTTTTATTTATAATAGTATATATTATACCATGGCGTATCGTTTTGATCATGTGAACTATTTATATTCACTCACACTTAATACTTAAAATATATATTAACGTAGAATAAATGACAATATTTTATTATTATTATGTAAGTAGCTACTGTTGTCTGTGTTATATGTATAATGTCACATACAATCATCACCTATAGGTATACACTATAAACAGTATAAACACGCACATAACACTAGAACGAAATTTAGATTCTGGTTTTCTCCACCCTTTGCACCCAATCGCGTATAATATAGGTTAGGTTTGTTCAGATGTTATAATGTTATATAGTCAATAACTAGTCAATATGTTTTACATCTAAATCGTTTTAGTAACTCTACCCGTAGACACTTTTTTTTAAAGATGTTTAAAATTTTAAAAAAGGCTACGATTTATTTTAAAAATGTATCGTATTCTATCATTTCCATACTTATAAATAGGTGCTATTTTTCTTAAAAATGTCTTGCTGAATGATTTCCGTCAACTTGATTTTAAGCCATTCGTATTTACACGCATGGTGAGAGACAGCTAGATAACAAACTTCGACGAGGCGTCTTCTAAATGACTTGAAATACTCGAATGTTACGAGTTGGAATGTATGATTCGATAACTTGTTTTCTGTATATTACCAAATGGACAAATCTCTTTCACGAAGGAGTGATATTAGTCGATCACTGAAAATAATTTAATTATAATAATATATTCAGATACATGTATCGAGCCCATCTCTGCTGTTCGGTCGCGAAGCAGACTGTAATTTTTACAAATTAAATAATATATTTCAAAACTTTAAACTGTATTTTTACTTTATTTGGGTACCTGTGCACATCTTATGGCCAATACGAAGACTGTTAGTAATTAAGCGGTTGTACCTACCACAACCTACAATAGTCAATAATGACGATTCCGATAGTCATTCGCCTTTTACGACTATCGGTTATGAATGCTTTATAAACATAGAGACCTGACAATATAATATTATATAAATGACATGTGAAGCCACGGGTTACAATAAAATAAAAAATATTGTATAGATGCAGCTATGTCGATGAATGCTTCAGCTTTTAGTAAATAGTTCTATTTTTTATGAAAAAACCAACACTAATTGGTATTTGTTATCACAAACAATGGGTAATGGGTCGTTTAATAGTAACACCGTATGCACGATAATCGTATTTCTGCGGGCACGTCATCTCGGCGTGTTGTAATATATAGGTATATCCATTGGGGTAGTGTAACCGTCTCGCCCGCAAACAAAATTGGCAGCAAAGTTTATCGAAAAATATAAAGAATTAAGTCGTGGTTATGTATTCTAATAATCGTGACAACATTGAAAATAATGACCTACTTTAAACAAAAAAAATGCATTAAGTCACCTTATTTTTTATCTCGTAGAAAAAATACGTTCTAAATAAATTCTTAGTATAATTGCATTATTATTCATATTATTTACGTTAATAGTAATCAAATCATTTCAGTAAACATATTATTATATACTGTAAGTTTCGTGTCTGTATAATATATTGATTGCAGTCGTAATTCTAAACAAATTATTATGACACAATATTATAAAAAAAAAACCGATTTGATGTGTAAATGAACTATTTGTGATAAATAACAAACAGATTGCATTAATTTCAATAATTACTGTATAAGCGATATTATAACATATGACAGTAAATTATAAATAGCGTGTAATACATTAATCATCTAGTTTGACGTTTATTATCGTGTGCTACTAAAATTTGACTAAACATTTTTTCTATCTAATCCGAAGTTGTTGTATAGTATATAGATAAATAATGTTATCTAATATGTAGATGGTGTAGCACGTGATGTCTGTATTTTTAAGATAAACATATCTGAGAAATATCGGTTTTGGCTTTGATCGAATCGTTTATAAAAAAAATTTAATTAAACACGAATAATTCACTTCAAGATTGCAAATCGATTTATTGTTATGAGTCATATAGACATTTAAACAATGCAAGACTGCGCAACAAATCAAGATATTGTCAAAACAGTCAAAATCACCAATAATTTCTATACAACTAATAAAAGAACTATCAACTATTCACTTTGCGGAATTAAATCGTTTCCATCGTAATATTACAATCCATTATTGCGTACCTATGCCTACTACTTAAATATTATCATAACAGGTCATTAATAGTTTCTATTTATTTTGGGGCCAACGCACAGGTATTATAATGTCATCCACACACGCATAAAATAATATAATATAGGTATTGAGATATATGCCTGTACTGCAGTTTCATAAGACATTTCTCCAATCGAAGTGGGTGCGACCCTACGCGCGCGCGTATCATAATAACATTATTATGATACTGGTTTATTAATTTTATTTCCATCGTTGTATTGTCATTATCAACGTCGTTGTCGTTATAAATTTGTATATTCTTACTATATTGGTGTGGTTTCGTAATTTGACGCGCGTGTTATAATCGCATCTGTGTTTTTTATTATTTCAGAGCTCGGAGGAAGAGTTGCCGGTGTGCGAAAAGTGGGCGGTATGCAGCAAGGTGGACATGTATCAATGGCCGTGGGTGGAAAGGCAGTGCAGGTGTCCGCCGGGCGTGCCGCCGTGCTCGCAAATGCTGTCGCCAGCTGACGGGCACACCATCACCGATAAAACGAGGCAGTTCAAGGTAAAAAAAAAAAGAAAAAGAAACACAAAATATGAAAATCCACCGCGACCGATAAACTTAACTCGAAAGCGTCTTGTACGCCGCCGATATTGTACAATACGAATATTATATTATAACTAATATTATTGTTATATCATGTATATAATATTGTGTCTGTGCATCGCGCACAGTATTATAATAACGAATAAGACCCGTCAGAATCATTCCATTTGATCGATCGTTTCAATTTCGATAGGACTTCAAAAAAAAAAAATAAATAAATAAATGTATACACGTCCCCACCGGTTTTTGTTATTAGCACAATGACTGCAGTTTCAATTTAAATCCACGCGCATGTGAACCCACGACAGCATATGTGTGCATGTACAATGTACATAATATGATCATTCACCCAACGCATAGTCACCCCCTCCCCGTTTTATTCTTTAATAATGCATTTATTCAAATTCTGATTTTTGGAATTTTAAAGTTCGATTTTTTTTTTTGGTTATAGTTTAAATTTGAAAACTGTATTTTTATATGCACAGTTTTCTTGTATCAATTTAGTAGTATTCTGTAGCTATTCAAACTCATTTCTTTATAATCGCCCTTTTTACTGTAAATTGTTATGCATATGAGTTTTCTGAAATTATTGATGAATCCAAATCAATTTTCAAAATTTCTAAGTTAGGTATTAAGCTATACTTACTAAGGAATAATGATAATTGTGTTTAATGATGGTTTTACTTTTACATCATATATGAAATATATGTAATATTTGACAATTTTTTTTAATAAATTATATAACATTTATAATTATAATTTTTCAAATAATAATTATTTTTTAAATCATTTTTTGTCATATTAAAATTATATTATTATATTATATTACTTAAATAATTTTTCATAGCCAATTAACCTATTATCATAGACTTTTTCCCTAGGTTCAAGCTTAATAACTCAAAATCTATTCATTCCAATTTCGATTTATATATAATTCAACAATCGAAATAAAATATTTTGTTAACAATTTACATTAAAAAGGGTTGAACTTATTTGAAAAAAAAATTTTATGAATACCAGATAAGACAGGGCAATTCTTAAATAGCATATGATGTTTAAGTATACTAAAAAAATTCAAAAATCCGAATTTAAATTAAATTATTATTAAAAGGGAAATAGGGGTGAGCAATAATAATAATTATTACTCTGCGTGGGGTGTATATAATTTAATATTGCCTACGGGCTAGAATGCATATAAATAAGGTACACTTCAAATTATATTTTATCTTATCAAGTTATGACGTAAATTATATACCTACATATTATATTACTACGCATATATTATAAACATAAGTACCTAGTATAAAACGATATTAATAATATTTTAATCCTCATATAGCTATGCGAGCCCATCAAGATGTTGCCCAAATGTCGTTATTTTCGCGACATGGCGTGGACTCTGCGCAGCGAAGGCAATGGTACGTTGCAAACGGTTCATTGCCACTGTCCCAAAGGTTCTGTCGCCTACCTATTGAAGCGGCAAGCGTACCAGACAGAGTCCAAAGAGATCGGCTACCAGTACTCCTTCGCGTGCTCCCCTCAGAGCGTAAGTGCTAGTATATGCTTAAAACACTATTATAATTATGTGTCAAAATCATTAAAACCTTCTAGTTAAGAAACGATTTTGTGAATTATCTCTCCCGAATAGACTTCGGCGATCGAATAATCATTTTTTAGTTTACTATCAATAAAATATTTATTTTCCATCTCCATATTTTGTTTAGAATGTATGTAGGTGCACATTACATCGTATATATATATAATAGTCCTTTCACGGGGTTTTGTACAATGTTTTTACATTGCAAGAGAAATGTACCAGATCACATAAAAAAATCACTTAACATTTAATGAATCATCATAGTTAGCTAATAGCCTCTCATAAACGTGATTTAGTGGCCCATGGTTGGTCTATTACATTTCTGTGAACTATTAAATCAATACAATATTTACATGCAACACGACCAAAATTGAAATCCTTATTCCACTTATATTGTGTGTATATATCTACATTATCATAATATAATTATTAATGAGCCTTTGGTCGAATCCGGTCGACAATATTGAGTGATATTTTGTGATTAACATTATGATCTTCAGCCCATCTATCGTTATAGTATGGTAGAAAGATACATTAAATTCGTTCAGTTCACACGTGTATTAAAGTTTTAACCAATTCAGTGTATACTCTCCCCCAGAGTAGTGTTTCGCGATGCAAAGTGTACTGGTACTTACCGGAAAAGCTATATTTACCCGACGCACGGATACTCCATATTAAAACATATTTCAATAGAGTGGTTATATAATAGCGTGCCTTCCGAGCATTAGGTACAAAAGATTTTTTTGTCGAAGGGAAAAATAATGTCGTTGTATCATCGAGTGGCCGCTGGTACTCGTACGGGGGCTATGTACCTATATACTATTAATTATTATTATTATATAAGAGCGTTACCGATACGACCCCGCTTGAACCGCACTGATGAATTGATTATTTGTTCTGTAGTTTATTCTGTCTAAACAACAATAATAATAATTGGGTGGCGTCGACTTAATTCTCGCAAAGGATCCGGGACCATTGAATCAACGTCGTGGCGTTGTATGAAATTATAATACAGTCATAAGCAAAATTGGCGATAAGGGGACGACGACGATGATGTGAAATAATAATTAAACAGAAGGTGGAAAGTGGAATTTGCTTAAATGCGTATAAATTTAATATTTATCTGTAGCGTATAAGCATAGTATACCTATTACTTGCAGTATAATCAGTAAATACCTATTCTAAGCCGAAGCTCAGCACATTAGAAACAATATTTTATATGAATATTTCCGTACGTGCAATATCGGTAATATTTCTTGTATACGCTTAGGCGTATATAATATGATAAAATTAGTGGCAAATTTACGAGAAGGAAGGAGGGTGCAGGGAAAATGGTAGAAATTGGTGTGAGAATGCTTAGTAACTGACTCTTAGCAATTCGACAAAAAAACAATTGCAATTGTAGTTCATGAGTTGTGCAATTAGATTTCAAAAATGATTATTTTAGTTGATTATAATCTAACCCACGTCACGCCTTTCCTAAACAAATACATATAGCGATATATCATATATGATCTCATAACACTATAAACCCCCGCAAACGTTTGGGATGTTATTTATTTATTTTTTTTTTTTGCGTTATACTGCCGTACGTGTCATAATTTGAAATTGCTTTTTCGTTTTGCAGAGGCTCCGGTGCCAGCGGAAAGAACCTTGTCGGCTGTTCACGGTGCGCAAGCGACAGGAGATGGTGGACGAAGTTAACACTAATACACTGTGTCAGTGCCCGTCGGAACATGCGTGCCCGTCTCATCACACAGACGCGGGAGTGATACAGAGCAAGAACTATTCGGAGGAGAACATCCGAACGTACAGCGGATATTGTATGCAACAGTCGGCCAACTAAACCACCACGTACCCTCGCTCACATCCTCCCGCCCTTAAACGGCCCGGCCCGGTAGATAGTAACCGACGACGATGGGGTCGTTTTTTTTTTTTAAATTATTTTGATTAATTCGTCTATATTTTTTGTCATTACGACGAGATTATTATAAACTATGATATATATATATATATATATATTATTCTAAAAATATTTTTTTTTCCGGCGGACAAAACAAAACTACACGGAATATCTCTTGGTGATATTTTAACTAAGTATTTAAATTCCGGGGGTTATATAATATATATATTTCTTTGTTTTGTTGTAATAAATCAAAAAGAAGAGCATTTTTCCTACAGAAATTACAAATTATTTATATTTTATTCAACTAAATTATTTTTATACCAAAATCATTAAGATAAATATTAATATTAATAATATATGTTTTATCGTGTAAATATTTTACTACGTCGATAATGGTTTATTATTATTATTCTTTTTTTTTTATACGATGTTCTTGTTATTTAAATGTTTAGAATGTTTTTCTTTTAGACTTTATTAGGACTATTATTATTATTATTATTATTATTATTATTTTTTTTTTTTTTAATGAAAAACATTATTATTATTACTTTATTGTAATCTTATGTAAATAGTTATTATTATTTTATAATTTGAGTGAGTTGTACAATACATTTATTTCTTGTGAAATTTTAAAAACGTTAATTATAAAAAAAAAATTATTTTTATTAAAACTTACAAGCACATATCAAGTTTATAATTAATGTTAGTATACTTATAATATGTATAAATACATCCTAGATATTGTCCATCTTTTTTTCAACATCAGGCAACACATATATTATAACAAAATATTATGCTGTATATCATTCGAAATGTGTTATTAGTTTAAGGCTATGTACCTACTTTTATTATGTCATCGTTGAATTTATTAAATGAAAATGTATGCGGGTGTTGCCGTTTACAAACTAAACTATAAATACAATTTATTTATATTGAAAAAACAAAATTTTTTAATTTTCTTAATATAAGTGGCTTTAAATGTATTAAGCTTTTTTAAAATCCAAAACAAATGATTGTATTGCATAATAATAATAATAACTATTTGTACCTATGAAATATCAATACATAAGACTACTGCAGAATAATTATACACAATAAGTTTATTTTATTATTCGCGTTAATAATAAAAACAAATTAAAATCTATCAAAATTGTTCAAATCTGTCAATTTAACCAACTATGAAATTTAAAAGAAACGTTTTCATTAGGTCTACAGCACTCGATATTACATGTAACTTTTATTAAAATTATGCATAAAATTTATATATTTATTCAGATATTATATAGGTACTATTTATACCATGCTAGGTATTTGTTAATATTTAACGTGTTGTAATTCCAATATAATTATATTCCTTATTTATCGAACTCTCAGCATTAAGGGTGTTCCAGAAGCTAACGCCGTTAAGGATATCGGAGTTAACTTTTTTTTATTGTTCAAAACTTGGTTCACAGGAAAAATTGATAAAATAGTCAGATTACGATTTTTTTTTTTTATAAAGAATGATAAAAATCTACTGACTATTCTACGAAGCGTGATCGTTTTTCCTGTATAATGTTATATTTTTATCGTTGAAATGGTTTCATATATGATAAACTTTGGTTTTATTTTTTCCTTACAACCTATTGTATGATTGTAGGGTAATATAACTATAAATTGCCTGAATTTTTGCTCCTTAATAAATAGCCGACTTCTAATATAGGTACTCCTAAAGCCAATCGTGTTTAGTTTGAATGCGTCCCACAGTGTTGCATATACTGCGCCGTGTGTTTAAATAATTGAATCTTCAATAATCAATAATTTGTTATTATTGATTAGCCGTTTATTATAATTTCTGAAATTGGAGTTTTTGAAATCAGAGTCCAATGCGATCTATATAAAATAATCATATAAAAAAATGATCAGAATCTGATTATTTCACGAAGCTAGTTTTTCCTGTCTGACAAGATTCTGTATTAAAAACGCGTTGCCTCCGATAGCGTTCTAGTTTCTATAGTTGTGCCGTAAACGTATGTATAAACGCAATACATTTTACCTAATTGTATATTATGCTGTTTTTACACATCACAAATTATATAAGTAGTGTAATGAATAATAATCAATCTTAAGGGGGTTGCAGTCGATAAATTAAAAGACCTCTGCTTTTAGATCAAAAAGCTAGACAAAACTGAAGGAATTTGACTTAACATTGCCGGAAAAAGAGTTGAAAAAACAATGCACAATATTATAAAAAATTAATAATACAATATTTCGTTTAAATTATTCTAATTTATGAATTAATAATTAATTTAATTATTTATTAAATAATTAATTTTTTGGTTATATTAAACATTTTTTTAGGTAGTTAATCTTTATGAGGTATATCATGTATAATATTGGTTATGTTAGGTTTTATATGCTATTCTAGCACTATAATTCATAAATTTCATAAATCACAATGCTTAGGTTCTTAATTTAATAAAACAAATTTGAGTATTTTTTCATGTATTACCATTTGAGATTTTACAAAACGGGTTCAAAATCTAATAAATTAATAAATTAAATATTCGAATTATAAAATTCAAATTTTGACTTATACATCCAATTTAATTATAGTTGTATACTAATTGTTTAAAATTACACACAGCTATAAGACCTTAATTAAATGGACACAATTTCGAAAGGTTTATGTAATCTTTTATGCTCAATATTCTATGATATGTGCCGTATCAGTTCTATAATCTATAATAAGAAAAATTGATTGGAAACGATCACAGATTAGACTCGCACACACTTATGTTATTTGCTTTGTACACCACACTTACAAGTCACTTTAATGTCATCATGTTAAATTGCCTATAAAAATTTCTTTAAAACACGATCGACTACAAGCAGCCCCCTTAACATTATGTCAAAACTTTTTTCTATTTAACTAACATTTTTAGACTTTCGTTTTTTTTTTTTTATGTCATTTTGATTGAAAATTATCGATTTTTGTGATTTTTCATCAATATGATTTAACGATTAGGACTTTAAGTTTATGTCCTATGAACCATGGTTATAATTTACTCAAATACTGTGTCCTGAAAAAATAATTTTTTTTATAATAATAATAATATATTACTGATGCCTTAATTTTGGTATTTGGTAAATTACCGGACCATACTAAAAATTTATTTTAAAAGTAAAAACGATACTATGTTCAAAATACGAAACACTGACTCAATATCAGATTTAAATATATATATATTGTTTCTTTCGTTTAATTTTTGGCAATCCAAAGAAAGCGTTATACAAAAAATAAGTGAGAATTCACATCCTACCAGGGCTATTCCCAAATTTTGTACCTGCTATAAATAAACATAAACACTAAATCACATAATATTACTGTACACAATTGTATAAGTGTATAACATTGTACGGGACCGGTCCAATGTGTGATCTACCGATAAATGGCCATTTACGATAAAGTGTTGTAGGTAGAACGTGTGATCTACCGATAACAGATACCTATATTTTACACTATAGTGCTTGCTATAGATACGATATGGATTTTACGTCTAAAATATCATTTAAACATTCAGTTACCATTTAGCATTTGTTCGTGTCATTTCATTTGTTGGTGAATTTTTTCCAAATTTTTTCCATCAAACTGTAAATCATTCTGAAAATTTTGTGGATCCAAATACTGGAGCTCATACTCAAACAATAGAGTCATTGTGGAAGTTAGTCAAGTCCAAGTGCAATATAAAAGTCAATGGTACATCTTCACTATTAGACCGCCAACTTAAAAAAGAATGGTGGCGGTCATGCCACCCGATACAAACTGAAATATTTGATGATTTTTTATCAGATTTAAAAAATACTTTTGCAGTACGATTATAAGAAGCAATCAGTAGCATTAGACCAGCCATTTATCGGTAGATCACACATTGGACTGGTACCCATTGTACTAATGTCTAATTGTACCATTATTAACGAATTATTTTTAGGAAGTTTAATATAGGCAATATATTTGTTGTGCATTGTTGTGCGGGTACACATGTGGTAAACTATTAATAGTGAGTGTGATGAATGTGTAATACATAATAATATTGTTGATATATTTTTTTATCTCATGAAAAAAAGAATATTTTTTTGTTTATTCAAATGATTGCCATTGATATTACTATTATGATTAATAGAAATTTTGCATAATTTACATTTTTTTATAAAATATCAAATTTTTGCACGGACCACGTCGAGTTAGCTAGTATCATATATTTTTGTATTATTATATTATTTATCATATTTTTTTTTTGTCAAACTTACGTTTTTTTCCTCTGTATTTTTGAATAACATATAGGAAAAAATACGTAAAAATATTAAAGTTTATTTTAATTTTTATAATATTAAAGTGATACTGTAAAATGTTAATATGATATGATATTATTGCTTTCGTTAGACATTTACTATTTATAAAACAAATTAGCCACGTTTCGTAATAGAATTTAAAATTATAATCGATAAATTAAGTTATAAGTTTTAAGATAAAGCTGGCCAAAAGTACTTTATCATTTGCTTAACCTATTCTGTCACCTAATCATCAACGTTTGTACCTTTTAGCAACAGCTATATCTAAGCTGTGTGATATCTAGAAATATCACGGATTTTTGCAAGCGCTCAGCTCTTATCTAAATACGGGTATACAATTATTGGTAAATAGTAAATATCTTTCAATCTACATATTTATCTCTACATAAATGTTGTTGATCAGTTTTGCATCAGAAAAACGTCTTTGCACCAAAAAAAAAAAAAATAAATAAATAAAATTCACTCGTTTGTCTATCTGCTAAATGGGAAATAACTAATACACTTGATTTTTCAGATCCAATTCAAAAGTTTAGTGAACTAAAATCTTGAAAAAAAACCATTGTCTTAAATTTTAAATCATGTAATTTTTTTTATTATTTATATTAACTATATTGAAAAATGCATTTTCACTTTGATTTTGTGTACAGTGTACATGACGTATGTCAGTAAACATTTGTTTAAACTAAAACCTATATTAATCAACATTAAATAATTACTTATAGATTTATGGTATAATTTATTTATAATATTAAAAAATAAATTGGATATAAAAAATCAATATAGCAAAAAACTGAATTTATAATTTAAAAATCTCATCAAAAAATTAGACCCGGACCCTAAAATTCCTAAGTTGAGCTTTGGCCATTATATGTATTGTATTTATTAATGTGTTTATCTGGATGTCCGATAAATTATTACTATCATGTATTTATGTATCTATATTCGTATTAGTATAATTTACAACAATTACAATCGATTTCCTCAAACTCCGATAAATAACTTTAATCTTTGTGGATCCCTAACCATAGAGATTCTCTCACGCATGATGTCGGTAGGTAGATTTGAAAATAAATAGGTCTGTTTGGTCCTAAAAAACGTTTTGTATGCAATCCTCTAAATAGTATCTGGCGAATTTGCGATACCTGTGAATAAAAAAGTCTTATTTAGGTTAACCAATTGAGTTTATAAATTCCGTTTGTTTATCATTTTATTTAAAGAAAAAACACTTGCGAATACGACAGAACATTTTTTTTTCGTCGATGTATTTCATATAGACTATTTTAATAGTGATATGTATTTTTCAAAGACTTGAAGATTTGGACGGCGGAACGCGATACACTGTAATATTGCAAAGAACCGTTTTCCGTTACGCACTGACAAAAATATACCAATGGGTATAAAAAACCAAAGTTATAAAAACCGCGTAAGTATTTTGTATCTGAGGTTTAGAGCACAATATAAATGACTGATTTTCCGTCAACATCAATAATTTTTTTATATGACTTAAATAATTCCACTAAACTAATTTTAAGCTAACGTTATAATATACTCACATACCTATATATCAGCCTAGAAAATAAACACATACAAGCTTTAATGTCAAAATATATTTAATTGATTTTATTGCAATAGTAATTATATATATTATATACGCACGAAAACATCGATTACTGATTAAATACCTAGCATAAATATGAGGGCAGACAATTAGGATGATAAAATCTGTAATATTTATTGATATTTCTTACTTAGTATCGTTAATTTATTAATAATAAGTCTTTAATACCCACAAATCACAATGCCTATCTGACTTTATAAAATATATTTTGTTTTTACTACTTATGTGCCTATAGTCAAATATTAAATAATGGCAACAGAAAACACAATTAATAATTTATCCGGTATTAGTATATAACAATAATTATAATACGATATCTTTGATGTATTAGTTTTTGACGCAACAGGCATACAATATTTATTGGGCATTACGACGATTATAATATAGAATATAAATCGGTTTTCTATTAAGTATAATTGTGATTGAACTGTGAAATATTTAACTTTTTCATAATATATACAAATGCTGTAACAAATTGTTAATTTGTAATTTGTGGATACGTAATACTTGGATTTATAAATAATCTTCTTTGAATATCCTACAAAGAAAAAGAGAAATCATCTGAAAGAATCCATTACCTGTATGAAATATTTAAAACTGCTTAAATATCTTATTAAGTGAACAAAAACCAAAAAAATATCTTCAGATTTGTTCAAACATTCTTTTGGAAATAGTTATTCATAATCTCTGTTGCTTCAATCAATTCTGACTTTAATGGTTCTGTCCCACTGGCTACTAAGTATTATTTAAGTCGGCACTCTGTTATTATTATTTATAATATATAAATGTCGTGAGCGTTAAGACTTGAGCCTTATTAAACTGCATTCTCCACTCTCCTGTATTTTCACTGGCTTGTCTGTATTAAAGTCGTACGTCAAGTACTCAAGCGTGACGAGCGAAAGAATATTAATGTATAAGGGGGAAAAGTCATTAAAGATTATGTTATTACAATTATTTTTTATTATCCCGTATTGTTTTGTCTTATAGGCTTTCATTTACAGTTTATGTAAACGCCCACTGTCTGTTGTTCATGATAAATACCTAATTAAAAAATAATATAGTAACCTATATTTTTTTAAAGTAAAAATTAAAAAAGCATTTTACAAGTTATAAGATAAAATTTTTCAGATATTAAAACAGAAATTAAAATTCAATAATTTGGAAAGTCAAGTAGATTATTATAATATATATATATTGTGTCACGATGAGAAATTTAATTGTATAAATATTATGTATGTATTATAGTCATTCTTTATGCTAAAGAAATATAATTTAATATTATAATGATACACTTTTAGTAGGTTAAATTTGTATGCACAATTTAAAATGCGAATCTATTACATTATTACAGTAATACTTATCAAAAAATTCTTAAAAAAAAATGATAAAATTGTACTAAACTAACATTTTTATTATTTTAAACCATTGTACCTATTGTATATTTGTATAGCTTAATATAATTGTGAACTTGTAGTTTACAATTAAATAAGTGTTTATATTTCAGTGTTCGGTTAAGTTTTACTGGCTACTTATGATAATTAAGTAAAAATCTTAAATTGCATTTTTTAAATGTTATACATTAGTTATATTTAAGATTTTTAACCAAGCAGAAATATCGGTCAATAATATAAATTATGTACGTGACATTAAAACCACAACATTTTCTTTTTTTGCACTTTTTTGTGTAGGTATATAAAAGACTCGTAAAATCAAAACTGTGACCAAACTTCTGTGGTCAAGTTATTTACTAAACAAAACGCGTAGGTAGATATTTTTTAATATTACGATAAATATAATACATGAAAACACTCGTTCGTGCGCAAAATGTATCACATAAAACCAGTACCCGTAATAATGGTATTAAATTAAAAATCAATTATAATTTAGAGTACAAAATATGTTCGAAACGAGGTTAAGTCATTAAAACCAAGGGGAAAAATATTTTTGTTAATTGATAAAAATACCTTATAAATAATTCCTCCCTTCTGCGTTCTATAGTAAATATACCAAATATATAACATTATAGTTATCTAAAGACTATAGTCAGTAGTTTATAGATAATTGTTGGAGAATAATTATTATACAACATTGATAAATATCAAAAGCTTTCAAAATAGTTAAAGAAATATTATTTAATTTTATTTCCCTAAAGCATAAAATCATTCAAATTTCTATATATGATAATAATATAATTTGTCATTATTAATCAACAATCGTAGACAAATAGATGTTGACAGAAGTTTAATACAAAATATCATATTGCTTTAGACATCAGGAACATAATGAATATGGCAGAATTATTGTTAAACCTATCTATCTAGAAGGGTTTTCAGTAAATAAAATATTGCATTATAAAAACTATGAATTTAATTCATTATTAATAAACCGAAACGTTGAACGAAGCATAAAGATATTAAGTAAGTACCTACATATTAAGTGAAAAATCACAAAATCGACCAAGGCTTTTTAAGAACCAAAATCAATAATGCTTCTTCTCGAACAACTTGCAAACATTGAGGAATAATATTGTCTATCATTTGGATTATTATATATCGGAAACCAAACGATTTCAGTATATCTAGTAGCGCAAGTTAAAATTTTGGGGTTACTAGTGTACAATTATGAAACGCTCACATAATATGCTCTACTGCATACCACCAGCATTACACATTACCAAAATTTAATTTTAAGTATTACGGCATGGGCATACACATGTTATTATTAAAAAAAAAATGCTAATATATTATTTTACTTTTAACAATTTTATTTTATACAAAAATTGTTTATCAAAACGTTCTGAATTTATAACAGTAAATGTGTTGAGTATTTTTCTGTGTCAATTTCATTATCCAAATCTCTAACTATCGATATTTATGTTTTGTTATTTTGTGATACTGAAGTTGATGAAACGCAACTTGGTGTACTGCCATGTACTACTCCTAGCCGATTATTAATTTAATCTTCACTCGATAAAAAAAAACTACACTTACGTGTTGCTGAACTCTCGGGGATGCAATACTAATATATATATATATATATATATATATATATATATATATATATATATATAATATAATTTAAATCGATAGGGTAGTTAAAGATTTTAGTCGATTTAATGATATGCTTTTAGTTTCGCGCGCACGCGTATTAATATTTTGTCATATAAATTGTGATTATTCATGATATCGTACACCACACGGGATACTTTTGCCTGTATGTGTGTGAGCATACTTGGTGAATCGTCCTGCACATATATATGACAGAGCGTGATGGTAATCCCGTCGTTGTAGGGTACAAACAAGTTGCTACTTTAGGGTGGCATACTATATTTTGAAGGAATTGAAATGGCAAAATTAAATGAATATCGGCAACAGATGACAATGATTATTTTCGTATTAGAACGGAAAATATCTAACGACGGGGCTGCGTGATGCAGTCACAATAATTCTCCATAATTATTATACGTGTCGTATATATTTAGGAACACATAAATGTATGTAAATCAGCAGTACAGAGGTGGTAATTGTCGTGTAATATAGAGTCGACTGTTTGTTTTTTTTTGCCGTAAACACATATTTTTTTTTTTTGACAAACACGACACCGAAATTTTCAGTATTATTGTTTCCGTGAATACGGGTCATTTTAACAATAATATGTAATATTCCACGTACACATTTCGAATGACGTACAGTGTTATACTACAGTACATAAGGCATTGCGCGTATATATACGAATTTCCTATATGAGTAACACATCACACAAATGGTTGGTACGGTATTGCGGTATCGCGTGTTTCCACTCACCGTAGAATATATCATCACGACGACGTCCAATTATGTCATTTTTCACACGACTATTTCGAACAGACGCAAAATCTAAATACTATATATATTATAATTTAATAGCTATGCATGGTTATTCGCGCATCGCTACGCTACGTGTTAGGAATATATAATACTAAAAATTTATCTAGATTGAGATAAAGATGAATGTACTAAATTTCATCTAGACAAATATAAATTCAGTTAGGTATACTAAGTTTTAACTAAATAAAGATAAAAATAAATACAATTTTATCTAAATAAATATCATGAAAATTCACGTTTAATTTCACACAATCTCAGTCAAACAAGTATTTAGTAAAATATATATATATATATATATATATATATATATATATATATATAATTTAAAACATTTAAAAAAATAACAATAAAAAATGAAATAGTTTATTACTTTAAATAAATTTTATTAAAAATATGACAAGTTAATCTTTAATATAACTGATCAAAAATCAATCATTTCAAACAATTTTTAATAAAACGTGACATGTTTTTGAGGACCCATTTAATTAAAAACAAGAAAGTGACAAAAAGTCTTATTTTTGAATCCCTCCATGTTCGTATAAAATTCAAGGTGAAAGAGGATTATGAGAACTTTAAAATTTGGAAATACAAATTCACGTAGAAAAACAAAAGAAAAAAAACATGAAAAAAATTTTCAAAACTGTTAATTTTTTTTTAACTGATGAAGCCAGCAATACCTGTTGCTCACTCAGTCATTGAATAACACCCGTTTTGATTTTACAGTGGGAAGATTTTTCGAGCTAGTTTCAAAACCATCTTTAGAAATTGACTGGAATGATAATCTAAATATTTGCAAAAAAAAAAAAAAAACATTAAAAAGTTAATTTAAAATAGTAAAGTGACGAAAAAAATGTTTTTGATCTCTCCATATTAGTAATTCATCATTAGGACATTCGTCCTGTAGGAGGATTGTGTGAACATTAAAACTTGGCATGCAAATTCATGCGATGATTTATAATTAAAATTTACGGAAAAAAATTTCAAAAATGTTAATTTTTTTTAATTGATTTGGCTAGTGATACTTGTTGCTAAATCAGTCATTGTATAATTTGTGTTTTTGATAAGCTATAATAGTATTATTTATTAATAGGTATCATATTATAAATTCATAATAAGTTCATGTATTATGCGGATTTTTTTAGGAATTTATGTTAACAAATAATTTTAAAGAAAACCGGGCGTTTGGTTATGAACGGAGCATTGTAATTAGATAATTTTTTGACATTATTAAAATATTAATTATTTATTTGTTTTGGTTGGATGGTGTAATAGAAAATACAAAAACAAAATTTAAATATCACCAATGATAACTTTTCATGACATATTCTTTATTAAACGTGGCACAATGTTGTATTTCTATAAAAGCAATTTTGTCGTAAAGAACATCATGAATTCTGAGAATCTAATATATTTACTTTATTCGAAAATCACAATAACGATATTATATATATATATATATATACAGTTAATTCATTTAACAATATATATAATAACATAACATATAGTTTGTATAGTTGCACCTATATAATATTAATAGCCTAGCGTACATCTGAATTTTAAAAAATATTTTTTTCGCAGAATTTCCGAAGAATGTTTATTGTCTTTAAACAATAGTTTTTACACGAGAAAGTAAAATAATGTATAACGAACTGGTGTACCTGGATGTATATATATATTTATATTAATATGTTTAACTATATAGCGTATAATACTATGATATATAAACGTTTATTTCGCAAACTCGTCGCGTGGGTGGCGGTGGTGGCTGTGTAGAAGAGGCGAGCACGTCCCCGACGGGACTCCGTGTCAACTCTCTTCCTTTCGCCCGTCGAGGAAAAAACAGAACCGCTCGTCGAACACACTCTAATCTATATTTAATATACCTATACAGCCTACATGCAATAAACAATATAAAAAAAAATAGATGATGAAATTCGACCGTACACGAAGACGACACCGCCATACCGCGAAGACGACGCCATAAATTGTGTACAAATCCGCACAGCGGATCCGCCAGAGACGGTGTAGAATGTGACGTATCGTATTATTATCCGATGTTCATCTCGTCGCGTGTTTCCGCATATTATACGATACCGCAACATCGCCGTCGATATAGTATACATGTACCGCAACGATGGTAATAATATATAATAATTATTATCCCCCGTCGGCCACGGACCGTTTAACCCGTCGCCGAGCGGCAACAACCCGGCGCAATCGTTATTATAATGTTATACATTATTTTTTGTTACTCTATGCTATTGCCCGTTTTGCGTGTACAATAACGGTACGACCACCACCGGTGCAATCGTTCCACATTCGTCCGGTACAATTAATTAACCGACTCGCCCGAGTGTACCTATACGTATTGTGTACATGGCATATAACGCCAATTGAATACACTGAAACGCAGTCGGACGAGCGTTTATAATCGGACGACGCACCACGCACACCCCTTCGCGATCGAAAAGTCGATATGTCTTTTTCAGCCATACGCGTCACCTGTACGACGGTATCTAGAATACGCGCAAACACACCGATCGATATCCAAGTACAGAAGAAGAACTTTACATAGACAAAGACATATAGCATATATATTATGTAGGCAGTAGACAATATAATACGTAGGTACGGTATAGTAAAAATGTATCACATATCCTAATGGCGGTAATCCGTGACCTACTCGATGACGAGGTAAACTCAAAACCTACGACATTGCAGAGCAAATTCTCCAATTTTCTATGAATTTTCTTTCTCTGCGGTCATTCTGATATGTCTTTTTACGTTCATGTAGGACAACTGCGGGAAACAATTTAATTTCCATTTTTACGACACCCAAATTTTTAAAATTTGAGCTTTTGACACAGCCAAACAAAACGTGGGGAATTTAAATAGTACGCTACATCCTTCCCCACACTTCGGCAGCTTGAACTTTTGATCAAGTCGAACATTTGAACAAGAAATGTTCACCAAGTATCATGGCGTTCGTGCACAAATTGTGTTACCATTTATAACTCAACAAGTATATGTGCACAAACTAAATAGTTTAAAATTAGTCTTTATATTTTGAAAATTGTATGATGTATACAAAATATATTTTCTATATATAGAAAACACTATAAAACAATTTGAAAATAGAGTGGGATTACAAGTATCCTATGTTTATTTTACATTTTTACTCCCGGTAAAAACATTACAAGTTCGTAAAGGTTATTTTTTTAAATTTAATTTTTCTAAACTGTGTGTAATTTTTTAAAAAAATTTGAATTTAGCTGAGACAAATTTTATTTGTAGTATTTGAGCATGCAGTTAAAAATACACTATTATTTTTTATTAAAAATATTAAATTTCTACATATTTTAAGGTATTAATAGCTTCTCATCAATTAATTCATTCAGTTTATTGTGACACATCGTGATAACCTTAATTCAGTTTATATTTAATAAAATAAAAGGTTTAAACTTCATACACTTTTTTGTTTAATACAAATAGCTTCTTGCAATCTTACAGTGTTATTTATGATATTACATGTGTGCATTATATATTTAATAAGCATAGTATTTGAAAGAGCTTTGTGGCAACAGGTTGAACTTATCTTAGTTAAAATGAACACAGGTAAGGAATAAGGGACCCTCAAATAAGTTTTTTTCCAGGGCATCATTTCTATAAACCAAGGTTCAGCATATATATATATATATACAATATAATATCTACTTATATTGTATATAATATCTAAGTTATCTATTGGTGTCTGTGATTTTCTAACACACTTCCCTAACAACCACAGCATAAACCACTGCAATAAATAGGTCAGGTTTTATGTTTATATAATATATAGTCTCTGACAGTCTGGCCTATATTATATATAAATAATCGCGTAAATACACTGGAGCACGCGACTTGCCGGATGGATAACGATACTAATGTAATATGTTTAATGCGGACATGCGGTTTAATGATTATAATTATTATATTTTATCTCATAGCCCCGCAGCAGAAGACCAATCGATAAAAAAGTTTTTTTTTTTGCTCTCTCTCACACATTGTGGTGGTGATGATGATGATGAAGACGACCGTTTTCGGCGAAAACCCGCCAAAGCTACGGCAACACGCACATGCAAATCATTACTATTACTACCATTGTATGGCTACATAATTTTATAGTATTACAGCCTACACGAGAAGAAAGTCGGCAGAACTATAATATTACAAACCACGGCGCGAGGATTATAGAGGTATAGTATAGGCATAAATGGCCCAAGTGGCTAAGTATATTATATTATATCGGTATAAACGCGATGGACGGCGTTTTCCCTCTTCGGCGACGCTATTAAAACAACATTACTATTCGAGTGTTCTAAAAAAATATACATGGTAGGTACGGTGTGTGTACGTATTTAAGACGGGAACGACTATTTCCGTTGTTAAGCTCTCGGAACAAGTGTGGCAATTTTCACGGATCGCCAACGCTTTTGTCAACGCATACACCCATACAAACGCGAACACTTACTGTGCGTTTACCGCATTCGGCAAATACGTCATCTGCCGCGTGTATTATTATAATTATTCATTTATATTATTATTTTGTAGTAAGATGTTTGCATATGATACGCAATAAGCGTGTACGCACGAAGGAAAAGTCACATGGTAGATTAGTGGGTATACCTATTATAGCTCTAATACTTACCGACTATGCGTAATATGTATAATTCATGTTTATTGTTGTTGTTATTATAACATATATTGTGACAATAAGATATTATTATGATTTAAATCCGTGTATATGAAATTATTCATAAGTATACCTCAGTGCATGCATATCGTTTTCTCTTCGGTTTAACGTAATTTCGATCGTATCTTGTATTTTATATCCGTATCTGAAATCTTAATGCATCAGAGAAATCCCATATTATGCACTTATAAATGTCTGAGATTATCTTTTCGATCTGACATGTGATATATTTAATATATTTTAAATATAAATACATCAGTTTATTTGATCACATGTGCTCGTGTATGCATCGCAGTGTACAGTTGAAGATTTCTGTCACTTACTTGTACAATTTTCGAGAGTTATGTACAATCGAAGATCGATATTATTAAGTTTTACTTGAATGTGAAAACACGAGGAAATTTTTCATCGTCAAAATGTCACTAACGTTTATAACTATACATATTATAATGTATACTTACAATAGCATTAAATATTAATATGTTTTTTATTATTATTAGTTTATACTCACTATTAGAAAAGCCAAGAAATAATACCTAATATTATACTTTCGCCGTCTTCACAAACGTTACTTTAATTTTTTGGCACAGTAAAAACGAATAGCAACAATTTTATTACCACGTACCTACCATAGTAATGATAATAATAATAAAAATAGTATTATATAGGTACCTACGATGTATCGCAGTAAAAGTATTGACGACAAAATTTTTTATTTAATAATAATCCAACATAATTTCTATACATATATGTGTGTAATAATAATGATTCATACCTGTTGTAGTGGTTTATACACAGTGTACTGCACCGTATTATATCTATAAACTGTAATAAAGTAATAAATCTATAAACAACACGGATCTGCAGTCAAAATGTTTTGATACGATTTCCAAAATATGTCATCTATATATCTGAATATTTGAAAATTGAATATTTGTACATTCGTTTATCAAAGTATAGTTCAATCATATAAGTATGTATTAATGATCTCATCTCAGATACGCGAGTGTGATACAGTAATAATATTATATGGCACTTTGGAGACGACGGTGTTTTTTAAACGTAGGTACATAATAAAACATTTTGATATCGAGTTAATCTCCCGGTGTACCCGTTTCACGGTTGTTATTGATTTCTATTTTAATAAGCAATTTGTAGTGCAAGACGGTATTTATGTTGATGTAAAGAAACATATTATCCACAGAAAGTATGATAGATAATATATTACGCATAAACAGTATACCTAGGTGCCACTTATCAGCGCTGCAGCATTATACCTGTGATTTGATAAAAATTAAATCTACTAGATCAGCGGTTCCCAAACTGTGCACCGCGGTGCCCAAAGAGCACCGCGAGCTTATTTCAGGGGCACCGCGGCTCGAGAGTGAAAAAAAATATTTACAATTTATTGTAGTTAAAATCGGTCAACAATGAAAACAAGTGTTCATTTTTATCATGTTTTTCATAATATTCACAGAGGGGCACCTAACTAAATTTGGAACAACAAAAGGGCACCGCCGACTAAAAATGTTGGGAACCGCTGCACTAGATAAACACAAGAGTACGGGATACTGGAAAAACGATAATTAACACTGAAAAAGTGATGATGTTAATATACATATAGGTAGATAATAATATGGTTATTGGCTTACTTTGGCTACATTTATTTCGAATATTCATTTAAATTGTTTATATTTAAAGTAGTACATAACACATTCCTGCACATAAATTATTGGTTAAAAATCATCTGTCTGCTATTTATTATCTCTATAAGTCTAAACTCCGAAGTATTACCGCTTATTGGAGTAAAAAATTGATTTACGTGTCCCAACACCCAACTTTTATTACCATGTGTATGTTTATTTCTTGTTCCATTTTGTGCAACTAATTTTATAAAAAAAAATCTATTTTCCAAATGTTATAATGAATATTCATAATTTATCTATATTTCTATTATTTTTTTTTATCAACTTTACAGTTATTTATACTTAATTAAAGATTTATTTAGGTAATTAAACTATTTTCATTACTTTCGACGCTTACCTATTTACTTTACTAGATTTATTAATAACTTTGCATATTCAATGATAACAACCAATTTTATAATTTATCTGCTCTCTTTAACTGAGAATTCACTAAGATTGAAAAAATTGAATAACACAAATTTATGATCCGGAAAAAAGTTTATTATTATTATTCAATATAAAATAAATGCATACATAATAATTAATAACAAATATATATAACTATATAAATTATAACAAATTATACGATTCGATAAACCAAGTAAATATTATAAAAAATAGTAGAAATTAAAGATTGGATACTAAAATATATTACAAATAATTATTAACATATTTCAAATTTCAACATTATATCACTTATAATCTATAAAGTGTAATTACTGAATTAATTACAGTATCAAGTGGTTCAACTGTTTACAACCACAATCAGAATTTATAAGCAAATTGATTTATAAGCTACTTAAATAATTTCAAATTATCGTAAAATATTTGGAACTAATTAGTAATTATTATGAATAATTTTATCATGTACTGAAGTAATTTATTGAAATGAATGATTTTAGAAATTATTGATGATGAAATTGGAAATCCTAATAATTTTAAAAAGCTATCGAATACTATAATTTTAAAGTATTCTATGAATAGATACTATAGTGTTCAAGAAAAAAAAGGATATTCAACCCTAAAAAATATTTCGTCTTTTTTTATATCTATTATTTTATACAATAATTAATAGTTATACTTACATAATTTTAAGTTATTAATTATAATACTATTGCGTTTTACGTACTTTAATAAATAATTCTAAGTTAATAATTAATTCGGCAGTTAATTTCATGTTAAATTTGTTAGCATTATGTATTTTTATTGCCAATAAAAGTAACTTTTTAACTTTTATATCCATCTATGTCCAGTCACTAGAATAGAGTGCAAAGTTCATTATATTTTTCTAGATAAAAGCGTACAAACGATAAAAACACTAAGATAATGGACAGAAAAAGAGAATCCGCGACAATTTAGCACAGTCATTTTAGCACAACAGAATTCAGCGATGAAATTTTAGGTAAGACAAGTCAGCGCAAACGACATTTACGCACAAGACATTCTGCACATCATGTTTAATAAAATATACCCAGTTAATTGATAATAAATATAAAAAATTCTTAAATTAAAATCATATTAAAAATATTATTATTGCTAAATACACATTTATTGATTTAAATTAATTGAACATAATAAATATAAAAAATTCCCAAATTAAAATCATTATTGCTAAATACACGTAATATCATATAAATAAATCATTTGTTTAAATTAAAATTGTGAGCTATTCCTTGTAAATAACCATTGAGTAATCGGTTTTCGAAATCTTCGCATAAATGTAACATTTTTTTTACTGTATCTTTATACATCGATTTTTTGGTGGTACATCTCCAGCAATAAGCTGTTCGGTAGTTATTTTATTAATACTTCCTTCTTTTTTTAAACAATTAATAAATTTCCATAATAGGATATGAATATGTTAAAAGAGCAGAAAACCTATTATGCCAACCATTAATATTATTATTGGTTTTTGGGAGATAGTTTTTGAAACAAAACAATTCCAAAAATTAATTGCAAATAAGGAAGATCTCCATTTTCCTCTCCTGTCTAAACTTCCAATCTAAGTACATTTGAAATAAGATTTTAGTGGCGACAACAGGTCTTCATTTTTTGTATAAAATTAATTTTCTAAAAGACCTTTAAAGTATTCTATCACCTTTTCTATTGGAACAAAAGCAAGAGTAGTTAATTTCTTCAATTCCAGAGCAAATACAGGGTCATTATAGTATTAAGTTTGTAAACCATATTCTTGAATATGCCGTCATAAAGCTTGACTAAGTGAAAAAAATAGCCTTTAATTTTTGTTTGAGAAAATTCGGTTTTAATGGAATTCATCACTGCCTTTTAAATTCAATCAAAAATTAAGTTGGATTTAAATCTGGTTTTATTAACTTTAAATTACGGAACATTATAGTATAAGTGTTTTCTTTTTGTTCCAGTAACAAAATATATACCAACGGTATGATATAAGAAAACTGAATTGTATGTATCGTATATAATTGGTAAAATAAATTGGGACATGATGAAAATGTATCGTCAGTAAACCAGTATTTCAAATACGCTAGAAGTTCTAAATTTTTTCATGTCAAAAAAATTGAAATTCGATCTTCAAAATTTCCAAAATCAGCACAGTTAAAAAAATGAAACTATTCTCCACATAATATTTTTTTGAATAAATCTAGCATTTCGAAACGTAAAGAATGTAGGTTGGCTGGAGCAATTTGTTTAATTTGGCGTACTCGTATTTTTCTTTTTAAAGCTCTCGAGTTCGTTAGTTGGGCTGATACTGCAGCAGGTAACTAAATAAAATCGATTTTTAATATAAAATACTAATTTATAATATTTTATTATTTTTTTATTGTATTATTACCTGTGAAGAGTTTTCTCCAAGAATGGTACGAATTGTTAAACTGTTTTCTTTAGCAAGAGTTTTCATGTCTTCTACTGTTTTCTTTGCTTGAATTTTAGCAACGTCTGACAAATGACAATGGTCTACATATTGGTGCACACATTTTATATTGCACTAAATTATTTTATACTAGTAGTTACCTATATTAAATTATTTCGATTATCTAGACACTGATAGATAATAACTTCTGCTACTGTACCGATAACAAGGAAATTAGATATAAATATATATTTTTAATATAATATTTGTTGCGCTGAATTATTGTACACCAATATGTCGTATGCACTTAATTGTCGTGCGCTGAAATTAGCACGCGCAATTGACGATACACCAGAAAAAGAATATTATTGAATTATACAAGTACCTATTTGCAAACTACGTCTCCTGTTAAAACTTTAATTACTTATTAACTATTAATGCATAAATTCATTATCTTTCCATTTCTTACAATAACGCATAGGTATATAAAAAATCTCTAACATTAATATAACACAAATCATTCAATAAATATTCCTTTGCAAAATAATCAATACCAAGGAGTGAGTTAGTAATCTAACCTTCCACAAAGGCCTCAATATAATGACCATTCCTGAACAAGCAACTAAACATTACAAACGAATACATAAAGAATTATATCATTATGCAAATCCACTGATTTCCAATTTATCCTCTCTTTATCTTATATAGTTATAAAAATCATCCGTTGTCTAAAAATAATACGGTCTAGATATCATATAATTAATTATAATAACAAAAAAAAAAAAAAAATAAATTATAAAAAATAATTTTAAATTATCATATGTATAAAAATAAGTCTTGGATAAATGTCATGTTATTATAAATATAATATATACTTGTAGATACATATCTTCACTCCCGAGCAGTATAATTTAAATATCAAACAATGGAACACTAAAATTATATTTATATGTAAAACATATTACCTCAACACTTCTCGATTATGATTAATAATCAATTTCAAATCTTTTAAACATTCGTTATTCGAATTATCTGATTCAATTCCACCTGTAATAAAAACATAGAATTTTCCGGTAATCAGAAAATGTACAATCATAATTTTATTTATACAGTTATAGCTTGAAAATATATTTTACGTATAGGTAAACTATATAAGTCTACTAAATCTAGTTAAAATACGCGAATGAACAATGATAAAATCAAACAAAAAACAGTTATTGTTAATATATATATATATATATATTAAATTTGAAAATTCCAACATTTTTCTCGATGTTACAAATTTTTAATTGTTTAAATTAAACGCGTGTAGTTTGTTCAGCTGTGCCGGGTGGGTGCCAACATAAACTGATATAGACGGTTAAGCGTCTATATATAATAATATGTCGTTTATGCTTACCGCCGAAACAGACCTCTGATGTCGTACGACGATCGGGTCCCAGTATTTTGTATGAGCGTCGGCTATGCCTTTCGTCCGACGCGTCATCGGGATGCGCGACGTGACCACGAACGCGTCGAAGAGTACCGCGAACAGTAAGAAACACGCCCCAGACGCGCATTCGATCTGGCGAAAAAAGACGAGATGCCGTGCGTCTCGCTGGACACGCCAAGAAATGCATATTGTACAGGTCCAAGTGGTGGGAGTTGCCGGACGATCCGTCGCGGTTCTTCGTTTCGACGCGTTTGCCGCCGACGACGGACGGCCACGGCGTCCACGCCGGCGGCAAGCCGACCCGTTCAAATGTCAACGGCACGTTCGAGCGAAACGGACCGATACCACGGGGGGAGGGAGGGGCGCTGGACACGAAATCGAGCGCGTCACGTCCAGGCGTCGTCGGATGTCGTCCCGGGTGTGTCGGACGGTCATCGTAAACGGCCCTGAAGCGCCCGAACGAAAAGTCGCCGATCGCGATCGAGCCGAACGGTGCACTGCGTCATGTCGTTCGCCCAGCAGTAGAGGCCGAACGATGCGCAGGGACAAACAGACTTCCGCGAACACGATCGCTATTATGTGAAAAACGTTATGGCCACTGACCTCGTAGCTCTCTCCGAATCGTTGACGTAGCGCGGGCCAGTAAACTTGGCCATTGACGGGCTCACGACGCAGTCCTCGTCTTTGAACGAATTCAGCATTTCGCACGACTGTGTCCATTGAACCACAACTCCGTTGCGACAACCAGACATGAAACATTGTATTTTTCCCCGTCAAAATTTGCAACGGTCACAAACAGCGCTGCGTATAATTATAATATAGAAATCGAATCGGAACGAGTCCCCGTCAAGTGGCGGGTCGCTGATGACGGGTTACATCAGCGTTATGACCTTACGATTTCACCGTGATGTATGCGTGCAATGGTCAAAAAGCCATAATCGTCCCCGATTTATTACAATACGTTATTTTCTTCGTTCTCTTGACAGGAAATGATTGCTTCCCTAATAAACTTCTTGTTTTCTTCGGACTCGATCGCTACGTACATTTCAATATCTAATTGTACGTAATACACGCACATTTTTTTTTTTGTATATTTTTTGAAATAATAATAATATTACTGTATATTTGCGTTCGACCCAGATGCAGCAATTAAAATTATGCAATGATTATAATTTGAATTTATTCTATACGAGGGATTAATTTCTATTACTCATAAACATTAATCTATTTTAGGTCCTGAGCGGAGCGATGGATGCGCTGATTTTACAATGTTGTATTTTTTTTATTTTTATTTTTTGTGTCTGTCGTCGTGTTTTAGTGCAGTGAAAGTGCTTCGATTTTCTTTATCAGCATCTTTTCTAATAGGAAAAGAGAATCTAGTAGGTACTTTGGAGGGTCAAAAGTAAAGAATTCCCAATAGTCTTTAAGCGCCGTGAAAAACAAAAAGAAATTAAAGAAAAACGGGAATTTTTTCGCAAGCAAATTTTTAACAAAATTTATTTTTATTTTTAATGTAACAAAATAAATAATTACTGTAAATACATGAAATTTTCACCGAATGTTTATATAAGCATTTTCTGCACACCATAAAATTTTCAATCTTTTATTAAGTTATTTATAAGCATAATAAATTTTTGGGTTTTTTTTATTTATTTTTATTATTTTCAGATTTTTTAGTCAGTTAAAAAATTGAAAATGTAATACAATGTTCTTCATATTTTGCTATAAGTGAAAATTAAAAAAAAATTGAGCGTAAGTATCTAACAGTTTTTTCTGAGCGTCTAAAGTTAAAATTTCAAAAAAAATACGTAAAAATCATGATATTTTATAGTTTTTTTTGATTAGGAAATTCATAAAAATTTTTCTATTCAACACAAGGATTTCTATATGTTTTCTACTTTTCTAAAAAAAAAATTTACCGGAAAATCAAAGTAATTTTTTATGAACGTTTGAAATTAGATGTCGGATATTTTACCAAATGTTTAGATTATCATTTTCTATACATCAAAAAATTTTTAAAATATTCTGACAATTTTTGACCTAATTGTAAGCCTAAAAAATTATTGGTTTCTTCAATTTTTTTCTTTAAATATCGACAAAAAAAAATTTGTTGCCTCAAATTTTTTGAAAATTTAATAAAAGATTCCTCATAAGTTTTTAAAATAATAGATTAAAAATAACAAAAATACATAGGCACAAATTTATTTTATAAGCACTGAAACTTCAAATTTTGACCGAAATACATTATCGAACATTTACAAATTGTTTTGTATATAAAAATGTATAAAAAGTTCAGTTTTTATAATTAAACATTAAAAATTTAAAACAAGGTTTTTTGTAAATAGTTTATTGTGTAACCAAAAAATCAAAAAAAAAAATATATTAAATAAATAATTTTTTATAGACGTTTTAAGTTAAAATTTGGACATCAAAACATCAAACATTTTTAAATTATTTTTAAATAATTTACAAATTTTTAATATGCCCAATTTTTATAACTATGGATTGAAAATTTAAAACAAGATTTTTCGTAAGTTGTACTAAATGCAGTTTTAAAAATATTTAAGATACAAACGCACACTTTTTTTTAAACATATTTAAAGTTCAAATTTTGACCAAATTCATCAAAATCTTCAATGTTTGAAAATTATTTAGTGGTTAAAAATATATAAAATTATCAGTTTTTAAAGCTAAGAATTAAAAATTTAAAACAAAGAAATATTTTTCTAAAATATTTAATAGTGTAAGCAAAAAATCAAAAAAATATATTAAAAAAAAAAAATTATTTATAGACATTTTAAGTTCAAATTTGGAAAAAATTAGATATTTAAATGAAGAATAACGTTGTTATTTATTTCGTTGTAATTTAAAAATATTTTTTAGAAGTTCTTGAAATTTTTAAAGTATATTATTATATTTTTATACACTTAATTAATTTTTTAAATGCAATGTTTTCTGCAAAAATTAATTCAATCCGTATTATTAATAGTAAAAATAATTATTTCAATAGCAATAATATCGTAAAATAGGAACACTACATAACTATGTATGCTGATAGACCATCTTTGCTCAGAATCGTTTTTCGTATACAATGATTTTATATCATTGAATTCAAATTTAACAATTTCATAATATTAACCCCATTCGACACCCACTGTTGAGCAGAACGGTTCCCATTTCCCGACCTTTTTTTAAATATATTCTTGAAGGTAGCTAGCTTTATTACTAATACAATGATAATAATAAAAGTAATAAAAAGTAATAAAAAAAGTTTACCATTGAACGGGATAACGATCACTCAAAAACAGCACAAACAAACTATATAATCACGAACTTATATTTATGGCTGTACATAATATTATTTTATACTAGTCATATTATAATATTAAACATTTACAAGTATTCGGTATTACGTGTATAATCATTTAATATTTTTGTTATTTTTTTTTTTTTTTTTTTTGTTTTTCAGTACCGAGAACCACTATTTATAATAACAGTATTCTATAACGAAATATAATTATTGTCAATAATAAGTGAGGCGTGTTTAACTATATAGAATTTAATTTGGTTATTTGAGAATAATTATTGAAAAAAAAATAAATCCCCTCCCCCGCCCCAAAAAATTGAAGAACTTAATACATACCGATAAATAAATTAATATTACTTTTAATATATATATATATAGTATGAGAATATCATTTTTTCATGAAATAATATGTATAAATTATGTAACAACTGCATGTCAAGCATATTATTGTACAAATATATTACTACATATTAGTTATTAGTATATTATAATTTACAAATATTACATATCTTATAGTATCAGCAACATTTACGCCTCTTATAATATTACTCGACAGTCGGCACATGCACTACTAGTATATTAAATTAGCCAATTAGGTATAGGTGTAATTATTTACATTCACGCGTTCGCTTAAATTTTACTATACCACTTACGCGACTACGACTATTATTATAATTCTAACTAATACGGCAATACGACTTAATATTTTTTGGAATTTAATAAACTATTTTGTGGTAGGGCTTTGAGGTTATTAAAATAGCCCTTAAGTTCTAAATAAATAAATCTTGAAAATATTTAATTTTATATTTTACTCTATCTCAAAAGTTTTATATCGGCTATTGCGTTATTGCGTCATGTGTAAGAATTATAAATATTATGTACTAAATGTACACAATTTTATTCTATACTATAATTATTTGGAATTAATAGTTAAATCGCTGTACAAATATTGCACTCATTAAAAATATGATTAAAGAGTTTCCGAATTTATAAAACGTACTAAATCCTAACACTCTTAACGTCTAATACAATTTTGTAGGACCTTTGATTTGCATGATTCAAAATGGGGTGCTTTAAATATTACAGCGTGTATAGTAAGTATACAAGATAATATACTTTTTTTAAACAGTCGCAATTTGGCTACCATCACGCAAGTTTGGCAATTTTTTTTTTTGAAACCTAGGTATTTTGACGTTTTAAAAATGAGGGTGCCTAAAAAATGTATACAAATTATTAGTTTTGAAATTATGGCACTTTTAAAATCCATATTATTTTAACCGTTATTTTATTCATTAATGAACCTTTGGCCAATTTCGGGTTGACCGTTAATCTAAAAGTAATGAGTGTATAATTTAGAATAATGTTCGGTTAGTCAGATAATCTAACGGGTGTAACTTTGTGAGTTTAAGTCTGATAAGTAGTAGCTC
This sequence comes from Pentalonia nigronervosa, assembly GCA_014851325.1. NCBI lineage: Eukaryota > Metazoa > Arthropoda > Insecta > Hemiptera > Aphididae > Pentalonia > Pentalonia nigronervosa. The sequence continues at coordinate 257,541 of JACXSJ010000451.1, read as the reverse complement.
CATACGCATGTCGGTTCGTTTCACTATAAACACGACGTCCTATGGACTTTTCATTGGAGCGGGCTCGACCTCCAAACCATCCCGGGATGAAAATAACTCATCTAAAGAAGCAATCAATATAAGATTAATTAAAAATATCGTAAATATAAACCGTTCCCTGACATTGACAAACTTCAAATCGATATATATCCAGAACTAAAAGTTTGCGCTCAATTCTGACAACGGCGTCGTAAAAACCTAATAATTTTACACAGGTTTCAGAAAAAAAAAACCCGTATGGTAGGTAATTGCAATAATTATGTCGTTATTATATTATATTTAACTGCACTACGAGAAAAATCAAAATATTTATTAACCGTTGCATACCGACTACGATAAAACCCACAAATAACGACATTATAAGTCATCACTCATCAAGGAACGGTTGCAACATTGCCGGATGGATATTATATAGGTATGAACGTCGAATTTCTGCGAAGACCTTGACAATAATAATATAATAATACAATCGTTGCGTTGGTGTGTACTTATAACTGTTACAGCGACCACCGCCGGTGGCTGCACGAGTTCAGAAGCAACCGGCAATAAACATTTAACTGAAAAGACCACAAAATTACGTTGCTTGTCCCGATGTGTCGACCGTGGAAAATGTTAATTGAAAAAATACACAACACTGAAAGGCTATAAGGTTTCTTGACGTTAACGAGATTGTACACACACACACACACACACACACATAAATATAGACACTGCAGAAGAAACCGCAATAGCAAATAATGTATAACAGGAATTTTAGATTTTTTTTTTGACGACACAGTCACCAGACCATCGCCAACTGCAACTTTACTTAGGTATGTATAGTATACGCATTATTTTATTGTATTGTATACGCATTATTATAACGTGCATAATAATGTTAATAACAATATAATATATACTCAATTGAGATGTAATAAAACAAGACCTAAACACGTTCTAAGTGAGCGATTTAACTGTAAATACGATGGAGAATAACGATGAATTTATTATGTGCACATCCTGTATTCGGGGCAAATAATTATTCACCGAAGTATAGATATTTCTATTCTATAGTTCTGCACACTAAACGTATTCAGGCATATAATTTTATTAACAATATTGTTGTAAACATTTCATGCGCCTCTGTGCGCATAGATTGCAGCAAGCGGAGAAACGCGATATTCGTTATGAATAAACTAGCAGGTGATATATATATATACTAGAATTGTAAGTATGATTGGGTAATACACTAGTATACAACAATAACTAATAATTGCAATTTAGTGCACCCGTATTATAAAATAATCACATCATCTACATGTTTAAAGTTGTATATTTCGATGATGCACCTTTAACGCCTTTGACAGTATCCGTGTAGACGGAAAAATACGCCAGTTGTAGTGTAGAGAATGGTTGCTTGATCAGAGTTGAATAATAGAGGGGCTGGAACAACAGGGAAACACCAGCTTGAATTAAAGAGATTTCAGATAAGGGCTTAAGGCTGAACCTGAAAGTACAAAGAAGTATCTTTCTTCTAAGTAAGTAGAAAGACTCTAAGTGGGAAAAATAGATTTTAATTTAAAAAGTAGTTCTTGCAGGTGCAAGCCTTTGATAAAGGCTTGAGCTACATCTAGAAATGCACCAGTATTTAATAAATTTTTTTAGCGTAAAAGAGATTTTGTCAACGAGACGATAGACTTGGTGTAATAAAATATATTAAACAAATAAAATGCAAGACAGCACTCCGTTTGTCTTATATTCGTGTCTGGACTGAAGTTATTAATACATTTAAATACGACACATCTTAAAAAACCATTTTACATTTTTTGAATTTTACGACCTTCTGTATAAGTGACTTAAATCAACGACACTCAACGTGATGAAGTTTCATCAATAGATGGTTTCTTCGTTCGAAACGCCTGAATACTTAATATATACCTAATTCATCACTTGCGCAGTTCACTTGTAAAATAATTGCTTAGAGATTGTAAACTATGCATTAAAAAGAAGGAAATTGATTTTTTGTTATCTATGTACGTATATGTATATATTATACAAAAAATAATTAGAACATATTATTAAGAAGTATTTACACCTAGGTACATAAAAAAAAAATAAAAAACATTGTCATAAAATCACTTTTGATTTTTCTCAGAACTCTATAATTATTTAACTTACTAAAATGGTGTTCATCAAACATTATTTAAAGTTAAAACATTTGTAAAAAATTTTCAAATGTTTACCTATACATATATATTGTAATCGGTATTCTAGTTAATCGGTGAGTCGGAAAAATGTTTTAACCACTAATACTTTCTTATACCGTGTGGGTTTTTGAATACGGCGAAATAAATTAACCGTTACTGTGAAGGCGACATTATCATCGTTTTTATTTATTTCTTTGACTAACCCGTTAGTCACTATAGTATAAACTATACACTAATTGCATACAAAATGTTTACAAAATTTACATGAAAATAGTGTTCCATTTTTGTACTGATGTACTTACATAGACTACATATAAATATACCGTGCATGTAAAGCGTACAATAAAAACATAGTTCCTAATTTTGAGTGAGAACAATTTAAATGGTAACAATTATGGTTTAAGACTATAATATACACGGTTTTGTGCACACAGTCACATATTATGATATAGTAGTAGCCACATAGGAAATCTCACTCCACGCTTGCCAATACGTACATTTTTATTTAGTGTACTTAAACTAAATATAAATATTTTTTTTGTGTTGATTTAAAAAATATTGAGATATCAATAAAAAGTAATAACAGTAATTTAAAGTAAGGAAATACCTCTGAAATTAATATAATTAAAATTATTTATCTACATATATTACAATATAAATATATAATCATATAGTTATAGAAGCAATGATGAAAATCATTGAAACAAATACACTCTCTCCAACCCTAAGTAAGAAAGCAGGTTTGCAAGTTAGGAATGTTAAACGTTAATTTAAGAAAGATTATTCTGCCAATAAGTAATAAATGCCGCAAAAGCTGGCTATGGGCACATATTATTTATAATAACAAAACGCTATGCATTTGCTTTTTTATACTAAGCGAATAAAATTTTTGGATTTTCATCATGTTTATTTCGGGACTCCAATTACTTAACTAAAATTATTCACTGACCTAAATACACTGTCGAGATCATCCATCAAACGTCTATCAAATGTTTTGTTGTGGTAAGTCATGGGAAAAATAAAACGTGATGGCGCTTCATCTGACAAGCCACGCAAGCCGTAAAAACATATTATGGACACCATAATATTCTTTCCTCGTGTATTACTTCCGTTGGCTCCACTTCATCTTGTCGAATATACTACATTAAACTTACAACAATATAATTTATTATTCTGTTTGAAGTTCGACAACTCCGTTTATATGCGATACCCAAAATTCGTGTACGAATAAATTATTGTTGATAATATATACATATCGGGTATACTAAATGTTTGGAGTTATTAAAAAAAAAAAAAAAAACAACAATAACAAAACGAACAGTACCTATATGTATACTATATCTTTTTGCTTCCGAATTCAATGGGAATTCGTCACACGCATCCATCTAAAAACGGTACACAATTTGATTAGTTAGAACCGTGCATGTATATTAAAGCAAAAAATTAAGTAACAACTGTAGTGGGCAGTATTGATGGACGTCCATTAAAAGTGTTTACGAAATCACAATCGTAAAATCTCTTATTCCTATTGCTATTGAATGTAAAAACTTAAACATACCGATCTATTGTGTGTCTATATATGCACACTGTACAGCTATAACTGTGTCTATTTTATATTTGTGTCTAGTCGAACCTAGTATCAATGTGAAATATACAAATACGATACACGTGTTTTCGTAAAAGATCGTCGTCCTTAAAGGATATTTCTGTATTCAGAATATTTACATTATATAATACTTAGGTATAATTTATACTGAAAAGTTTTGCGAGTTATATTTTATTCTGTAGGACTGTCCAAATCCAACACTCATTTTTATTAAATACGAACAATTTCGTTCAGATATTATTATATGTACCAATCATATTCATTGTTTTGAAATACATAATATAACATAAAAATATAAAATAATAAACTTAGTAATAAAATTGATTGTTTTCCAAAGAATTAAAAGCTCATTGTTTTTACGCAAATTGCGTTATTATATTTTAAAATCTTATGAAAGTTAGAAACTTTCAAACTAAAATAGTATTGATACATAAATACATAATAATATACTAAAATCAATAGTAGTAATGTACTATATTAGGTATATTTTTCATGCTAAAAATGTCCAAAAAGACTATTTATATATAATTCGCTTTACAATTTATCATAAAAATAGTCAACTGCCCGTAATATTTTGTGTATTTTAAATGACACAAGAAGAAAAAAATAAATCAAAATTAAAAATTATTCGTAAAACCTTTTTTTGAATAATGTGAACCAACTAAGTTATTGGACATATTTTTAGTTATATTACTTGAACATTAGCTTAAACTTTTTACCTTCCATTTTACTTCTCCATTAGGTAAACGAGCGTTTTGAACGATCCATCACGTAGATGTGTGCCCATTATAATATTATATTGTCGTCTGCGACAGCGTTCTTCAATAGTAGAATTTCGGCTCGAGACCCACAATAATGGCAATCGACTCGTTCACGATCTATGGAAATCGAATAAACGCAATCGCCAGTTAATCAATTATTATTATTTCGTTTCGGGGTGACAACCGTTCTCTAATCCGTCGGCCCGATGGTCGTCTAGCTTATATTGCTTAAGATATTATTATATTGGCAATGCGCATCCAGGTCACGCTATAAAGCCAATTCTTTTCACGCGTTACAATACGAAATTCCACCACACGTCCGCTCGCAGATGACCCGGAAACTTTACATCGATTTCGTTCTCTATTTAAACGCGCACCACAATGTAATATAATAATAGATTATAATATCGCAAACAAATGTCCGAAATCGATAATAATATAATACATAATATTATAATGAGCGTCGATGAAAACGCCTCTCTGGTCTCCTTACCGACGATCGCGATGTAGGAAAACGATTCCGTTGAATGTTTTTATTTTCTACTTCTTATTTATGTAAACTATATATTATGGTGTACCCTATGTATAGTGACAATAGCAAAACATGAGTCGATAAACTACGCGTTATTGCCAACAAACTGGAATTAACAATTACAGTGCAAATACCTCTAAGACAATATAACTGTAAATGATTAAAAGTTTTTATACATAAACATACACTGCAACCTACACCGCCGTCATGCGTCACAATAACAGTATTAAGTACCTAGGTATTATATTGATGGCTTTAATTATTTAATTTCACATGGGTTGAAATGTAAGTACTTACTTACAATAAACAGTACAAGTCCCCTGGCTGAATAAATTGGTCTCCAAAACCGGTCAAAAGTTCGTTATTGTTGAAAGATAGCTTTTTAATTAGATATAAACTATTTCATAATTGTATGCCGGCACCTTTAAGTGTACTTTTATATACACATTGTTATAAGAAAAATTAAGCGTATTTGAGTGGTCGTAAAATTCAACATTCGACATTTAGTACCTAGCTAAGTTTATGTGATGGCGTTTTACTTGTTAATAAATTAACACAATCTATTAATAAAAAAATGTATTTATCTTCTTCCGATCTTCTTCCGTGGACTTCAACTCGTTTTAACGCCATCGTGTAAATGTAGGTATCTACTAATAATTTATAACCTAATAACCGACTGAACAAGCTCTTTTTCCTCATCACACAAAAAAATAAAGTTTCAAAACAATTAGGTACCTATTATTAAGTTATTATTATTGATAAAAGTCAATTAATTTTGACCAATTGAAGATGGTGTGGACTTAATCTACAAAGTTATATTTTATAGCATAATATTGCATTAATATGTTAAAAAAAAAATTTATGACTTTTAAATGTATACAAATATTTGCATCCAACGCACATACATTGTTTGTATTGAGGAAATACAAGATAAATTGCAATAACCTTAACCTACTAAAACTCTCAGGTGTAGTCATCCGTCTACGGTGGAATAAAACGTCGAGTGGCAATGTAGTACACAAAACGTCAGACATAAAGATACATGACCCAAAGTAAATTTGCATTTGAAATTACTCATCTTTTTTCGATATGAACCAGTCAAGCTTATTTAAACATAATAATGTTATTTTCATAACAAATCGTGTAATTTCGTATGCCTTACATTTATCATACATAAATGGGCGCTTGTATTTTCAGCTTAAATAAGTAGATATAATAATGTATGTTAAGCTTCCGAATTATTTAACCTTAATCTTTTAAAGGAAGAATTTATTTTTCATTTTTCATGTTTTATAACATTTTTTTTAAATTTTGGTTTAGCTATTTTGCCCAGTTCTTTATTGATTTTTGCTATAACCAAGTTATAAACTGTATTTGAATATTGTACATTTTCAATTTTTCATGGCATTGAATTATTTTAAAGATCATTTTTCGCTGAAAAGAACGTCTTCAAAATACGTACTTTGAAACCATGTCACTTTGCACACGCAGAAGCTTTAAGTACTTGTATAATATAGTATAGTTACACTGGAATGATGAATGAACACACCAATGAATAATAACACGTGTTCGGAAATAAATCAACCAATATTATCCTGATATCATAAAATAAATTTTAAATCTATATTCGAGGCAAATATTGGTAGAATAAGGTTTGATAAGACGTCATTATGTGCTGCAACTGCACTGATTGCATGTAAGATGCAACATCCCTTTCCCGGTGGTTTTCCCACCGGCGCTATGTCTCGTTCAAGTCCACATTAATTGTTATGATAAATTTGTTACACGCATAATCACAATCGCATACTATGACCTATGACATTTTCTATTGTTTAATATCAACACATATGGTACTATACGTTTACATCAATTCAAATTTTGCGCGCTGCAGACCGAACGGAGTTCTCCTTAATTGTGTTCGTAATAAATAATATCAATAATTAACGGCCTAATAGCCAAATGTAGTCCGTATTCTAATACTTTGTCTCTATAGGTCATCTATCTCCGGTCCTGGTTTCCCACATAAAACAGAGTATAAGTATATCGATGGTTATCGCGTTACACACGTACGAACAGCGTGCCGTTGCCGCCACCGCCGCCGTCGATATCCTTACATGGGTCCCGCTCGACTTGCAAATAATGGCGTGCGGGATCAGATGCGGGCGGCGTGGACATGATTATATTAATGTGCGAGGTACCTACAAGAAACGAGCGCATGGTACCCTGCAGTCGACTTCTGGTTAGGTCATTTTAACGGGTATTGATAGTAGAAGAAAAAAATTCTAAACAAATCAAAAATTATTGTATTGTACATAGAATATCGTACGTCCGCTCGAAAAAAAAAATTAGTCGATTTAATGAACGATCGATCGCGTGATAGGCAACAGATTACGACTGATTATTATTGTTAATTGTGGATTGTGACGAATCTGAATAATGTTATACATATACTATTCCGCGTTGGATGCAATTGCAGGCATTAATACATTTTCGATTTTCACTTATTGGCATTTATGGTATTGATACACCGTTCGGCGCGTACCCATATAATGTATGTCTTGACGAGCAAGAAAACCGCATAGTTGGAGGTACCCAAGTACCGAACGGTTGCGCATTTGCCAACCCAAAGATATTATAATACAATATAATAATTATGATTTAGACCGAAAACAATGTTGTGGCGGCGTTTCGCAAGAAGCGAGAGTTTCGCCCGATTTTCCCATATTCACTATATATTTATACGCACCTTCAGCACCACCGACCACCGCGGTTGTGGTAAATACCCAACAACAAAACAGCATACATAATATATATTATAATAAATAATGGCGGAATCGTATCGTATCGTCGAATACCTATATGATATTATAATATAGTTGTTATGTACCAATAATATACACATCGCGCGTCCTATAATCCAATTAATCGCGCGCGGTGGTGACCGCTGCTGCCACCGAAAATATTATCATCAACAGCCGGAACGGATACGCGTCATCATTTCTGAAGAATTCACACACATACACGTACGCTGCAGGTACGCGGATGCTGGGGATCGACGAGAAATAATTGCGGACCGACGAGGAAAAATACCCGAGAGACAACGAAATTTGATCGATTTCAGTTTTTGTGTTTATATATGCAAAATATTATTATTTTATTATACATGTTGCAGTATATAACACGCGTATAAAAATGCGGAGAAAGTATAACGCGCGGGTAAAATCAATGTAGACCGCGATACTGTATTGTTTGCCACATATATATAATACATTGTATAGTAGGTGGATGTGGGCGGCGTGGTCGCGAAGAACGTGCTAATGCGGTCCTCGTGCGTTTTTTTTTTTTTTTTTTTTACTTCCTTTGCCGGCTGACCGGTCGTTTCTTTCACGTTTCGCGTAATTTATTCTCGTTTTTTTCCCCTCTTTGACACCCGCTATTCATCTTCCGATCAACGATGACGATTGTTTATTTATCAGTCTCGAGTGTCTCGACTGCACACAAGAGTACAATAATATATTATTATACAACGGCGTTAAGGTCTAAGCAAATCGTTATTATTATTATTGTAATTGTATCGTAATTTGTATAGGTATACTTAGACCACGAACACGTAACAACCGTCTCTACCGCCTTTACTTGTACACGTGTGATCTACTGGTGCGTTCTGAGTATTAACTCTGACAATCCGCAATATCGTGTGGTACTACACTAATGCGTGTAAAGTAAAATAAAATCAGAGTTTGCAATAGCACACATTATTTTACAAATTGTAATAAAACAATAATTTTTTTTATTTAAAAAAATTATTGTTTTATTTTTGTGTGATAAGTTCAGGCAGATAAAAATGTATTAGAAATCAGCTGCCTGTCTCATTTTGACCCATATAGCGTTGGTAAGATGGATCAAATTTAATTTTTTTGGAATAATTTTATTTTTATCACAATAATGCAATTTAAATCCTTTATAGTTAACTTTTATGGTTAAAATGAACCATTTACAACTAGGATCTTTAACACGTACACTTTATCTAATATCTTAATAAATATAAATGTTAAATAGTAAAATATATTTATATTTCCGCCTTATAAATATATTTGGTAGATGCAAGAATGTAATTGTGTCATTTCAACAAAATTTCAATTATTGTTGAACTAAAATTTTTTATCTCTATAAATATATAGGCGTATAAGGAGTTAAGTAGGAATTATAGGTGTTTTGTCTTACCCCCATACAGGTGTTCCCCTTATAAACGAGTTATAATATTGTACACATATTATTATAAATACGTACATACCTACAACAGCCTCTTCTGCACGTTAAACTGCTGCGGTGATCCTAGATCGAAAGATACGATACGTCGGCCGATGGGACGTTTCCAATTACCACCGCATCGACAACTCTGTCGGACAACTAAATTATAATATAAAAGCGTTGTACCTGCACGCCCCTTGGCGATTTTCAACGCAAATTTCGTCGTGTTACTAGCAATAAATAACAAAGTCGTTAAATTTACGCGTGCTATTTGGTTGAAGTGTCGTGATTGACGGCCGAGATGTACGATTATGCGGTGTATGATGGGAACACAATTTGTGCACTATATTTTAAATTCGAGAAAGTACCAATTTATATTTTATACATCCATGCAAAAGTTTTATAATAATAAATATTGCAACGTATATGTTATAAACATACCTACTTAAAAGCTAAAAATGTATTAAAAGCAATTTACTTTTCTGTTTTTATCGTGCAGGAATAGATAAAATATACAATTTAAATAGCGAAGTGAAATATATTTTGTGGTGTACACATAAATACTATGGATTATTCTTTCACCGAATTGTTTTTGCTTCAGTGATTTTTTTCTGCATGTGTGATTTTTACCATATAGACGATAGGCGACAAGGTATTTTTTTAAAATGGAAAATATTTATACTTAAATGTCCATTTAAATTTAATGATCTGATTTTAAGAGATAATATAGGTATTAAAATTAATAGTAATATGTTAAATTAAAAAACAAACGAAAAGAAACATACCACATTGTGTATGGTCTATATTAAGAGAAAATTAGCCAGTTCAAAATATTTGCTTCCCTATCGAAAAACTGACATAACGCCAGATTTAAAACATTTTTTTTTTTTGTATATAGTTTAAAATTTAACAAATGTATAAAATGCGTTCTTATTATTATAAGAAAAAATACAACAAAACAAAACTGAACGTAATATTTAAAACCAACAATAAATTATCTTAGTTGAACAAAATATCACGAAAATATAATATCTCACTTATTTATCAATAATTTAAAAAATATATATTGAACATCAAACTATTCAACATATTATATTATAATATTTTCTAAGTGACTGTAAAAACATTATGCATTTAATTAATATGATTTGGTATTAGATAGGTTTCTAAAGTGGTATTTTAATATATGGGTAATATATAAAGATTTATCATGTGCCTATGTTACTAAATTATATTGTTCAATATAAAGTTCAATTTATATAATTCTACTCAAAATTTAAATTTTCCAGAAGGATAATTTTCGTTTCGTTTTATTAGTTAGAATATTTAATGCATTATATTTCATTAAATACATATTTATTTTAGAATTACACAACAAGGACATAAGCTATCCAAGTATGTATTTATTACTATTGTATATTATTTTGTCATTAAAATTACGTTAAATTAATCAAATGGAAACAAACTGAAAACATATGCATAGGAATGCTGAATTTAGAGAATAAATGCATTTAAATATTTTCGGAGGTACACAAGTACACAACAAGAGTTTTCTAATTGAACGAAACGATATTTTTTTTTTAGTTACACTTGACTTTCGTTTGCAGACCGATGAGTGATGACATCATTATTGAATCAAGTATTTAGTGACTGTATGTTGTTGAAACGTTGGTCCAGTCTGCCCATTGTCACTGTGTCAATTTTTTCGTTATTTTATTATCATGTACTTTTTTTTGTCTAAAGAAGACGATTTTTAATTATATTGTGTGCAGGAACAATCGAACATGGTCCTCTGAAACAAACGTCGTCCTAGTTTTGCAATTCCACCACGACTATTCCACGTCCATTCACAACGGTAATAAAAATTATTGTCTTTTTTACTTACTAAATATGAAGTTGTTATTATTTTTATGGACACGTTACACTTAACGCTTCAGTAATTTTAGGTTTTTTTTGGTTTTCAACAATTTTTTACTTAAATCCAATGTATAATATGATATTAGTTTTAAAATATGAAATGATATTATGATATTTCAGAATATGGTCCATGAATTGCAACAAATAAAAAAAATATATCATCTTGGTCTAGACTTTTTTTATAGTGAATGCAGAGCGTAGGCGGTAATGTGTACGTGTCGATAAAAGCGGCGTTATAAATATTGTATATAATTTATATATGTATAATAAATGCTAGTAAAGTTCCGTATTTTATCCATTTTTTTTCTGTTGTCAGTGATAAAATATATTTTTCATTTTATGTGTATTCCGTTAAATCGAACAAACCGTTAATAAGATAAAAACAAAATATGTACTTCAGCACTGAGAATGGATTCATCGGAGAATCTAATGGAGCACGTACAGGCCGCCCTGTCGCGACCAAAATCAGTCAACCTCGCTGCACATTATTGGAGAAATTAACGGAGCTAATTATAATAAAAACTAATAGTTAAGTTCGTTAAACTCGTTGGTTTACGGTTTCGAGTGTGATGAGTGGTGACATAACAGAATAAAATATAATTGCGATCGCGGCGATCGATGACGAGTTTCAATCAGCGATCACTCGGTTATAGGCCAGACGACAAGTAGCACGCACACATTACAAATGATAATAATGGACTCATAACTCGAGTTCACACGTTTTACTCCCAATACATCATTCTTAAAATATTAAAATATGCGAAAACCCTACATGTTGTATATTACAATAAAGCCCGTGATACATATTTTTGTGGTTGGAGGTATGAATTATGTGTGGAGTTATATAGACAAAATTATAATATTATTTAATATTAACATTATTTACGGACACATACAGTGGCAACAATATTAATAGCTTTATTATAGGACTGGTTTAATGATATAATTATATTTAAATTTTGTTTAACACATTTTTACGATTTTCTTAAAATATTTTGCCATCACTAATTCTTCTGTAGATTCTACTCGAAAAGTCAACAAAGAAAACAAGTGAATCCCGTATGTATAGATCTGAATTAAAATTAAATATTTCCAAGTAATTTAGTTTAAATATTTTAATTATTAAATACTTATTATAACTTACTCTATACTAATTAGGGAACCTTTTTTAAAAACTATAATTGTTTTAACTTCAATCAAATGACTGAAATAAAGTTTTATAACTATTTTTAGTTTTTATTTCTAAATTATACTGTTTTTTTTCTTTTTTAATTATTTTCTCTTGTAAAATAATTAGAATTTAAAATTTCCACTCACTCGATTTAAATATATAAGACAAAATTATAAAACTGAACACCTATGTAAAATGTTTGGTTATTTTATCAAGTACAAAGACTACTCGAAAAAAAAATATTCGATAACTCATTTAATTGTAAAACATTATACCATGATCGTCCACGTTATTTAGAATCTTTACAATTTAATTTTATCATTATTAAATCACCAAATATTTAAATTATAAAAACACTTTACTAGCAGTAATTAAATAATTTAAAAACCCATTCCAAATCCGTGTTATGTTGTTTAGTAATAATATAAATTAGGTACCTATAGTATTGATTATTATTAGGAATGAGAAGTTACTAGGAAGTTATTAGGGTGGTAACTATAGTAGGTAAAATTGGCAAAATATGCATGCAAATATACACAAAAAAAAACGAAAATATGCCAAAAAATATGCATAAAAATAAAACGAAAATATAACAAAATATGCAGACAATTTTTTTATATCATCAATAATTAATTATTATACAATTAAATATTTACTATTTTTACATAACTTCTATTATTAAATAATTTTACAACCAAAAAAATAAATGCATCTAAAATTGGCAAAATATGCATGCAAATATATATTAAATCTATTAAAAAACTATTAAATTTAATTATATCTATAAATAATTACATCTATAAATTAAATTTGTTGCACTGGACCACCAAAGCTTTTTTTAAATTATCAACATCTAACCGACAAAGATTGTCCGACAGAATATTTTTAAAGCTGAAAAAACTCTTTTCTACATCTGTTGATGTTATACAGGCGTACTTAAAATAAACCAAGTCATCAGTGATTAAATCTTCAGGCAATCCCTCCATAGATGTGATTTCTCCAGTTAAAATATTTGATATATTTTGTAAAATACTAAAGCCCACAATTTTTTGCAAAACATTAGTTAATTATTGATTTATTGCCACACCCACTTCACCAATTACATTATCTAATTTATTTTGCACGGATTTTATGAGAGTAATTGAATCAATTAACGAAACATTCTGACTTTTAAGTTGCAATATCGTTGAAGGTAAAAATCCATAATTTGCGTGTATAAAAACTAAGTTAGGTTCTACGGAATTGTCACTAAAAAGAAGTTTCGCTTTTTTAATATAAAGTGCCGCACTCGAATCTAGTTGTTGTAATACACTGTGTATTTCTTTGAAGTATGTGCAGTAGTATGAAGCAGCATTTATCTAAGTCTCCCAACGCGTAAATATGAGTTCCAGCTGAAAAGAAATACCCGGAGCTTCGGTTCTAAATAAAATTGTGCAAAATGGAGCTTTTAAAAAAACTTGTTTCACTCTTGATATTAACTTGTCTACCCCAGGAAATTTACCACGAATTTCTTCTCCAATTCTGTGCATTGCATGGGCTAAAAGCACGTTATTATGCTGTACACCGTCTGACTATAAGAGAAACATAGATTTATCAAAAAGCTTGGCTATTGTTGAAAAGTTAGCCTTTTCCAGAACTTCAGGTGTTAATAAAAATATTTCACCTGGCCCATCAACCAATAGTGTGCTGACAATAACATTTGCGATGAACCTACCTTCCACGTCCGTTATCTCGTCTACAGAGACCTAAATTTTTTTCCAATAATACTTTTTCTAATACAATCCATTTTTCATTGTAACAATCGTCCACATATGTTTTTCTTAAAGTTGACTTCGTTCGGATATCATATAATGTGTATTTTTCAAGGAACGATCGAAATTCAATATTTATGAGTTTATGTAAGGGTATATTAGCACACAACATAGCTTTACACAAATTTTTTGAGAATGTAGACTTTTTATAATTACTTGATGCACTTGCTGTGAATAACTGTTGTTTTTTTAAATTTGAATTTTGTTGATGGTTCACCAATCGCTCATGTTTGCTTGTTTTTAAGTGTTATATAACAATAAACCTTTTATTACCATTAACTTTAGTCTCACAAATTTAACATAATAAAATATCGCCATCTGTAGAAAATACATTTTCACCAAATTCTGTAATGTATTTCTTTAAACTAGGAACTTTCGGCATTTTAAATAAATGAAATACTAAACGACAGAACGAACACACAAATAATAACGAGGGCATATACGATGGACTACGGTGGACTGAAAATTTTATTTTTGACAGTCGTGAAAGGAAAAATAATTGTGTTAAGATTATCGAATTATAGATAAGATAAAAACACCAGTCTCTTGATAACTTTATAACTTTATGTTCTATTAAATTTCAATTTAAGTACTGATAAACGAATAATAGATACGTTAGTGAATAATAATTTATTATTATTAATAAATATATATTTTACATTTGAACTCTGTGTTATTGAAACAACAGGTTTTATGTTCAATTATTGTTTTATGGGATACATTTATTAGAAATGAATGCAAATTTACTAAAAATGCATTTATATTCTCAAAAAATCATTAATATACTATTTTTGAAAAAAAATCCAAAATATGCAAAAATATGCAAAATTAAAACACCAAATTTGATTTAATTAGGATCCAGAACAAATTTTTAGCTCACCTAGCTATAAATAAAAGATGCACAAAAAAATATGCAACTCCTATAACTTCTCATCCCTAATTATTAACATACTATTAATGTTCAGCAAATATTGTTATACTTTATAGCAGTATGAAACAATTACATTTATAAATTAAATAAAAATATTTTTTGGAGATTTTTAGTCAGTTTGTAAATTATTGACATTATAATAGTTTACCTAGGTAGTACCTAATGGGTACCCTTTTTATTACTTATATTAAACAAAAATTGAGTGAAAACAAATAGTTATGTTGTTTAACATTTTGTATTCGTGAAAACATATGTGAACGACTACTGGTTTGTTAGATTGGATTATGTAATTTATTAAAAACTGACAAAATGAATACAAACAACAATTTCCAAAATAATTTTTAAAAAAATGAATTTTTGCAAAATAGAAGAGTAAAACTTAACTTTTACTGTATAAGCACATTATACAGTACATTATTCAATTCTGTGTCGGAAAAATGGATTGAGAATTACGTTTTTTTTATGATAATTTTGAATAGAATAATATCTTATTTCAATGAACAATTTTTTTATGAAATTCATACAGAAAAACATTCGTCGTTATTAAGTCCAAAAAAAGATATACTGTAGGGACATAAAAATAAACAAATATGATATTATTCATTGTAATATATGACTTGACCACGTCAAATATAATATATATTATATATAAACGGTGATGATGATGATGATGATAATAATAATGTAAGGAATTTCGATTTCCAATAACCATCGGTTTGAAATCGTGTCACACGATTTTTTACCGCACACTCGTATTCGGTTCAATTAATTCCCCCAATATTATACATATATGTATCATATACAAGCATGCATAAAAATTATATTATTTGACCCAAATAACATATCATATTATATTATATTAAAGGTATATATTATGCACATAGTAATATTATACATTATATTGTCATCGTCGGCGGCGAAGACGGGGAAAAAAAAACAAATCTGTCCGTCCGTCCGTGGCCGCGGAACACATCGTTAAATGAATACATATATTCATAAAAACTATTGTAGAAAATAATAATAAAAAAATGTTCGCGGCGCTCGCCGCCGATATCATTATATTATGCACTTGGAAAACCACGGCGTGTGGCGTATTGCGCGGGTGGGGAGGGTCCGGGCGATGGTGTTGTTGTAGTGCTCGCCTGGACGACTGTACATCGGCACAGTCGTCCGGTAACGATATCACGTGGAACAATTGCGCGGGAGTTCCGTACACTTGCCCGCCGTCGTTATTCTATACTATTATAGTTTACCTATTTATATCGAAGTCCTCCGTCGTCTATACAGTGTACACGCGGTTTTTATTTTTCGTCCTGCGTCGTCCGTCGATACAAGTAAAACACGTCGTCGCACATAATACATTTCGATTTTGTTTTTTAAATCTTTTTTCGCGACACAATACACATAGTACACACATACATAACATTAGGCATAGCGACCCTCGATCGGATCATTTTTTGATTCAACTTAATATCAAATTAATACATTAGGCACTGACTGTATATCGGGCACTTGGATCGTTCCGACATACACACCGCGCACGAACGGTAAGTACCTACCTACGAATTATTGTGTTATGATGGTGTATTATTATATTATGTTTAACTTCATCGCCCATCGTTCAAGTCTAATTCACGTCCACGTCCAGACTACTCGCCACATACAATAGACCGTGCCGGAATCACTTTAAATTATAATAATAATTCGAATAAATAATAATATACCATATAAAAGTACATAAAATATTTTTCTTTGTAAGGTGTGTGATTTGACCTAAGAGAAAACAAAAATAAATAGTAGTATTAAAAATGTGACATTTACGTATAATTAAAAAATTATTGAATAAAATCAGAAACTTAAAAATATTATTATTTTTTATTGCTTATATTTATTAGTTTCCGTCTTCAAAATTATTATACTTATATCACATACCAATAATAAATTGTCTTATTTACTATTATCTTTGGCTATTGTTACATATTTTATGTTAAAAACATATTTTCAAAATTATTTTCAATACCGATCATAAGAAAATATTATTTTTTACGTATCAAAATATATTACTTTTTTTTTAAAATTTAAACACATCTGATAAATAATAAAAAAAAAGGTTATGTATTAAAAACAATAACACAACTATTAAAACAATAAAAATGAATACTTTAATATACATTTTAAATTTAGTTCATACACGATGATCATCATTGTACATTTGTACATGCATATATTGTTAGAGAAACTTCTCACGAATTCAGTTCGTATAGGTACCATACATTATGATTATTAAGAAACTCGGATATAATTGGTTTAAAAGAATATATCAGAGTACACTTTTTATTACTTTTGATAGTTCGAATAGCTTTAGTACTTATCTATATTATTTTAAATAGTTGTGCGTGTTTATTTCTTTTTGCGGCTAAGAATATCGAGGTGTACTATTTTGAGTAATAGTTAAAACTATCATAGTAAATTTACAATAATAATACTTGCCACGTGGTAGAATATACTATGAATAATTCTTTATAAACTGTACAAGGATCATTTTAGTTTACGACATAAATATATTTACAAGTAGGCCGTTTTTATGATTATGTTACTCGAAAACTTTCTGTTGTTAAATTGCACATAAAATTCGTGAAAGCAGATGCTTGATTATTTTTCTCCTATCTGGAGCATATGTCTTAAGAAAATCTTTTTTCAATCTTTGTATAACAAATGTATCATTTCGAATTAGAAATTCGATTATACATTTGTACAATATAACAGCCTATAGTCAAGTATTGGGTTAACTAGCTTAGGGGCTCTTAATTAAATACAAATGAGCACCATATTTAACTGTAAGTAGTAAATTGTATTTAGTTTTTACTGTCAGGCATAAGTCGTAAAATTGCCCCTAAGCCCATCAACAATTTCCAACTATACATTTGCAATATTGTCATAATAGGTACCTATAATAATCAAATGTTAACAATACTTCTGTATACAATATTATTAAGTAGAAGTATAATTTAATACGCCGTTAAAAATAATAAAATCTATTTATAAATACTTCGTACGATTACTATGCACTTACTTAATAGTAATATGAACTAATTGAGTGCATATATTTTTTTTCATTTAAAATTTTAAACACCCGAAACACCCAAGTAATGAATACGTAGGTACTGTAATAATACTGTGTACAATATTATATACATATATATTTATATTATACAAATATATAACAACTGTGCACGCTGCAGGAAATCGGTAAAACGGCAAAAAAGCGAAAGCATATTACCGTAAAAATATATACAAAAAAAAAAAAAAATGTATAATCTAATTATTATGCTCGTCGTCCACACACGTAAAAAGAACGAAAATTATACAGTTTATAGTTTTAAAAACTAGCGTATTTTAAATACAAGCCACCGACATTGAATTCCTGAAAACACAACGAGTCTGTGTTATATATAACTACATACACAGTACACACACACTAAGTAGGTTGAATGGAAAACACAATGTTTTTACTCAGTGAATTGGAATCGTTACGAAGTAGGTTGTCCGCGGAGGCAGTAGTAAAATACATACAACAATAATAGTAATTTAATTAAATCGTTTAGTGGCTGTTGTCATTTTTTTCACACTATAGTATTTTGGTAGAAACGATGATTGTCTCGTCTATAGAGCAATGGTCCCTTTCGACGTGGTCCATACGGTGATTCGGTAAAACTATAACAATAATATATCAGCTATACGGCTACAATATATGATATTTCGATAGTATACCAATATAATATTATGTACATTGTGCATGTTATGACACGTAGTAAATTATTACACAAACTCGATAAACGGTTAGTATTTTTTGAGGTTAAACGTCAAATCCAGAGTGCAAAAAACATCACGGTAGCTCTGTATAATATCGCATGTCAAAGGACAAAATAGGAGCTAAACGACACATATAGCTGGTAACGTGCGATCTGCTTCGGCTTTCGAACTCACAATCGGTTCAGATTTCCCGACGTCAATCAACAGTGATAGTGCTAAAATACTTTAATATAGGTTTTAAATTTTATTGAACGTTCTAGGGTTATAATATCTTGTATATTTTTTAGCCTTTAACTACGTAAGCGGAAGTGTTTGTAATTTAGCTTAAAATTCGTAGCAATGACGCGACTATTTGCAGCAAATGATTTAAATAGGCCCGTCCGCAAAGCCGAAATGTTAGTCTCTTTACACAACAAATAATAAGCGATCACGGCAAATTGCGAGTAAATGTTTGTCCACGCGGAGTAATTGTTACACCGTTAAAACCCAATAAGGATGATTTTATTTCGTACTTAAGCATCGTTAACGTTTACCGAGGATAGAAATATAAATATTTTGCGACTGAAGGTCCCAAATTTTCAGTAAGCCGTAGACATCTGTACACCCGTATAAAATAGTTGTCATTGTTATTATTCAATGATCGTCCGTCGAATAAAAAAAGCGACCCATCCGTGTCTGTGTCTGTGTGCCGCTTCGACCGACATTCAAATTCGCCAACACCCGGAGCACGTACGACCGATTTTATAATTAATTCCTACAGAGTGTACACTACTACATACATATATATATATATTATATACCTTGGTGTGCAATGTGTATATAGTTTTGGAGACCGTGGCGACAACAGTGTAGTGGTTGGAAATAACAGGGAAATTTCTCAAGAAAAAAATCTGATTCTCATTTCTCGCACTGGGTCAATGTCGTCAATTCAGTCAGTTTATTGTGTTTATATATACATTTTATTACGACGTATTTTATTAGTACTTATACCTAATTATTTGTTACTTTTAGTTTTTTTTTGTATAGGTTTATATATATTAGTCGAATAATACACGAGTATTGAGTAGATAGACTATGTATAGGTACCGTAAAAAAGAGAATATTTTTTTATTTATATTATTGAAATCCGTTTAAGACAATAAATAATAAAATTATGGCCAGTCGTATAGGTATTATATATTTATATAATATACATTTTTTTTATGTTTAGACATATTACTGTTAGCCGAATAGATATTTATCGAGATTCACATTTGTAATGCTAAGTATAATTGATGTACGCGTATATATAATATAGTGTTTTGTACACGCGTTCCGCTTTAAATCCTCTTACGATAATGACCGATGGGCGACGAATGATATAAAAGAAATGTACCGTTTCAACGAGTTTTCCACGAGAGATTTAATTCTTCATTTTTTTTAGTCGTGTAGAAATATTTTTTATGAAATTTGAATTCTTGGAAGGAATCAAGTAATAGAGTACAAAATATATTATATTAGGCATACATCATTTCTATTTTTTCACATGCATTATAAATGTTTTATAAGTTCAATTGCCGGACATTTAAATATTAAATGTCGTCCAACTTATGTACGTGATTATATATGATCGATATAAAGAAATCCACGAATTTATCAAACGTGTTGTCAAAAAAAAAGGTTAAAAGTATTTTTTTGAAATGAAAACATATATATGTACTCATACACCCAGTGTCAAGTTTATATGTCAAAGATTGCAATAACTTGCGTTTTGCACGTCATCGTTACAGCGTACAAGTGCGAAATAAATTTGCATAGAACAACAAACCAGAATACACTGTACAATGATATTGTAAACTGTGTCTAAAATAATATAAAATTCCTATAAGAAAGCTGCATATCGTATAGAGTATTTGCGTGAAAACAAATGTTGACTATGTGCATGCCGCGTTTGCAGTCCTGCGCGAATAAAGGTGTACCCTACATCTAGATATTAGTGTATTTTTTTCGCCGCGAAAAAACCCACATCCGATAATCTGTTTGACAAACAAAGTAAAAATCGTATTAAAAAAAACGTGACCGACATAATGATATATTTGATGTCGGTATGCTATAGCGAATTGTACAGGTTTCCCGTGACACTTGTAAAGTTGTAAAATATACACGCAAATCGCGTATGATAATATTAAAAGTACTCGAAAACCAAGCGAAATGTTCAGAGTCTAGGATCCTTTCTACCCGATCACTGCACCAACATTATCTATACTGCATTAACATAAATAAAAACTTAGTTACTTTCTAAATGTAAAATATACAAGTCTTTAGGTAGTCGTATATAATTTGATAAACTTGAACCTACTCAAATCTCAATTCTAGATATTTGAGTTTTCAACAAGTCTATCCTTCCTTTTTATAGTCCTCTAAAAAATCATATTTATAATATGTGGGATACACATGTGTATCAATAAATTATCAACTTAAAAACTAAAATAAAAAATGTTTACATCAAGATAAGTGGTAGCAATTTTTTGAATCTCTTCAATTATTCGCCTACATATTAATAGGTTCTAGATACCTTACCGACATTAATATTTATGCTTTTTAGAGCGATAGGTCGATGAAAATTTGGACACTTGAGTATTATGTTCGATATTTATTATCCGTATAATGTTGACAATATTAGACAGATAACTCGATACTTCGATTCTCGACACAATAATATATTATTTGACAATTAATTCAAGTATTCGACTATTCTTATTATTCGTGATATTTTAATAACAAAAAAAAAAAAAAAAATAGTTTGTCGATATCAGCCCGTAATTTTGCCCATTTTCATCCTGAGCCCCTCAAGCCTCGGCGTGTCTCCCCGCAAATATAAATAATAAATATATACGGCGTAATAATAAAACGTATTATAAAAAAACACACACAAAAATTATTACGGCGAGTAAACGATGTTTGAAAAACAAAAAAAAAAAAAAAATCGAGAAAGAAAAAAAAAAGGGAACTTATCGGGTTTACAGTTATACGATTCGGCGTAAATACGCGCGCGTGCAATCAATTAACGTCACGCGTGCGACGAGCGGGGAAATATTATTATTATCGAACGAATCGCGGACGCGCGGTCTAATAATTACCTTATATTAAGGCGGTGTAATGTCATCGTCGTAACTACGTCTCGGGAGCTACACATATTATCGTGTCGTGCGAATCAACAGAAACGGTGCGCGCGCTGAAAACGATCCGTATCGTCGCTCCGCTCGCTCGCTCTCGTCATCCCAATGATATACATAATATTATTATAATAATATGCATCGCCGTCACCGCCGTCTCTCGGACGTATAAAAATAATGCGCGCGCTGCACGACGTTATGTCGTCACGGCCCGTTGGCGACCACCGGTTGTTTTTCGCACACGCGGTGTACATTATGTTTGCATATAGGTATAGCCGGTGGTGAGTGCGTGGCGGTTTGTTTGTTTTCGGATACGCGGTAAACGGTTACGGGCGGACAACAAAAAAATATCCAGCCGTTACGGGCACGGGTTTTCTCGACCCACCTTCGCCCTTCCGCCACCGCGATATGCAGCAGTAAATCGATCCTCCCGATCCGCTTTCAAATTAACAACGATTATTTTTTTTATAATTTCATCAGACGTCGGCGCTTTTTAGCCAACTGATTGGCCCGCTCTTCTTCCCGACTGCAAAGACAAAAGCTAATTCAAAAGTCAGTAACGAACGAGTCCCCAAATGGCCGATTGGGCCGTCATAATATTATAACATATATGTCGTGTTTGAAAACCTCGTGAGATCATAAAGCTCGTCCCAAAACTCAAATCGTATAAGAGTCCACCTATACTGACCGCCGATCGAATGTTTTTTATTTCGTTTTTGTTTACTTCCGATATCGACTTTATAGCTCGGGTAGAAAAAAGTGTAATTGTTGTGACAAAAATATTGAGGTCTAATCCATTTCACACGTTCGTAAAACTAAATTTCATGACGTCCAAAAAAAAAAAAAAAAAAATGATTTTATACTGTAGCAGCTTACCTGCTCATCGTATTATATACGTTTATACGTAGTACATTACACCTACATGTAAATAGCATTGCAGTCGGGCCTATTTTGCCTGCAGCCGGCAACAACGGCCGCCACCTCCGGTCGGACGTGATGCTCTGAAAACGGTTTACGTGCGTAAAACGTTATGCCGTTCGGAACGGATCGCACGATACACATGCGACGCTCAGCGCATACCGGCGGCGGCGGCGGCGTATGAACTCTTTAGTCCGATTCGATTTTCGCACACTCGTTAGCGTGATAATAATAATATTATAAAGCGTATATTATTATTCCCACAACTATTATGTCCGTATTTTTCTTATTCCAGTCGCGGTTTATTGTATCAAAATCGTCGCTGTATATTATGCCGAAACGTAATAACAATAATGGGTATATTATTATAGCGGCTAATATAATATAATATTACAATATTTACTGCGTTTAAACTACTCGTATTTTACATATTATACCAACCACTAATACCAATAGGATTTTGTATTACATTGTAAACACTAGGTATACGAATTGTTTTACATTTATAGCCAATACAGGTCAAAACTCTAAATGTGTATACTTTCAACGAATTGACTGCGACGAAACATGAAGATCGATTATCTAAGTAAAATGCGTAAGTTGAAAACTTTTTGCGTAAATATATTCAACATTTCAAGTACCGTTTGAGACCTTTGAGTGAATAATTTTCTTTATTATTTATAAAAAAACAATACGATAGACAGATTTCAATATCGACACAGTGGTGCAATCGGAAATGATATTTGGGATTTACCGCGATTAAAGATAGTACTCTCTTTAATCGTGGGGCTTATTATCAACAAACCTACTAATTGCAGCTACTAAACCTACAGATAAATTTAAGTTAAAAATTAAAAGACGGTAGCAGGGCTGTAATTATTTGTTTATTTGATTATTGATAGGTACGGTTTCCTAGACGCAACTAGTCGCGGATACTTGTCGCTGATGATCGCCTAGTTTCCTAACGTGCGACAGGCTCCCGAGAACAACAATTACGAAACTCCAAAAACTTCAGTCCACATTACATTTTATATCGTCTCAGTTTTTATCGCTATGAAGACGTATTTTGTGTTTTATTATTTTTCAGTTTCAATATGAATATCACTAATATAATAACTAATAATAATAAAATTATTTTACTCTTGAAAAAGAAGAAGATGAATTATTAAATACACGTCATAAAACGAGACATAAAGTGGATGACTTATTTATCAATAGAAAAATAGAGGGATTCTTTAAAATTTTAACAAATAGACATTTGCCATATAACGAAACGAAATTTCGCGAGTTTTTTCGTGTTAACAAAATCTAATACAATTACTTGTTATCACTTGTTGAGGTAGAATTATCGAAAAAATTATACGATCGTGTAAAAGAACCAATAATGACTTCAGAAAAATTAGCAGTTACTTTAAAGTGAGCTAATTATATATATTGACTTGTCATATGTTTTTTGTATTAATCGTCATTAGTTACCTAACTTATAAAGTTATACATAGTATTATATACAAGACATTTACGTTTTTGCAGTTATATTTTACCACAAATTTGTACAGTTTTGATGTATAAATGCTTATTGTTTGTTGTAATGGTTTTACTAAATACCGTAAAAAAATATGTATCATTAAATTTTTATAGATATATGGCTACCGGAGAATAATTTCGATCCGGTAAAAACGATTGAAAACGGCATTTTTAGTAATACGATTGAGAACATTTGAATTTTTTTTTCCTGCAGCGTTGCCAAATTTAATAATTGTTATTGAACGATAATTATTATTGTTAGATTTATCGGGATTTCGTCGGATTTTATTAGAAACTAAAGTAATGTTAACACTATTGTCGAAGTATTGAACTTAAATACGAAAATACAAGAAAATAATGGTTAGGCGTTACAGTCGTCGCTCAAATATAATTTGATAATATACTTATAATTTTTTATAATATACTTTGTGCTTGTCGATTTTATATTCTTATTCACCACATAATGAAAAATAACGACATTCAAATTATACTTTCAAAACGAGGTGATGACTTATAGTGCTAAACTTTATATGTATGTAGGTTGGTGTTTATTATTATTATTATTATTATTAATACAATTTTTCACTAATACGCTTATATTTTATTTTTAAAAATTCAAATAAAAAAATGTTTCTTAAATTAATAATAATTAACTTGTAACTGTGTCCAAACTAAAAATCAATTGTTTGACCAAAAAAAAATATGGCAACGTTGCACGTAAATTCGTTTTCAATCGTATTGATTTTTTCGGTCAGTAGTAAATTCTTTGTTAATTTTAAGTGTTTTCAATCGTTCGGCCAAAAAGGTTTTCAATTGTTCGATAGTCTTTCGATCACTTTCATTTGGTTTTTGAACATGTCACAATTATATTAGCATAATAGTAAGGTAAAATCTATCAGTTTTAAAACATAAACTAGTTCCAATTTTTTTGCCACACCCAAGTCAAATTGATTTTAAAAAAAGGCTGAAGAATTTTGCTATATATGGAACTTTCCTAATTGCATACTTGGTATCGGTGGTAAACACATACGTATTCGGAGTCCACAGAATTCGGGATTTTAAACTACAATTACAAAGATTTTTTTTCTATTGTACTTTTGGCAATAGTTGATGCAAATAATAAATTTGTGATTGTTGATATCGGTTCTTATGGAAAGGAAAGAGACAGTAGCATTTTCCTTAAATCTGACATAGTGCAGCGAATTTTAAACGGATCATTTGGATTTCCAGAAGAAAGCTCTCTCCCCGGTTCTAATATATTGCCACACGTAATTGTAGATGACGAAACGTTTCGTTTGCACACTCATATAATGCAGCCATATTCTAAAAAATCAAGTAAAGAAGATGTATCAAAAAGACATTTAATTATAGACTAAGCCGAACAAGGCGTCTCACCGAAAATGTATTTGGCTTGTTAAACCAAATGTTTCGAGTTTTTACCAACATATAAATGTTAAATTACGACGTGTGATGACTTAATATGGATGTCTTGTTCATTACACAACGTGTTAAATTGTTGAGAGATGGATATTTAGAAAAAATAATCAACCATTTTATGAATATGGCTGTGAACAATTTACACCGACCAACAATATGTTGCAAATCAGTGCAGGAGATGGATTTTTTAGCATGAAAGGATTCAAGGTGAGAGATCAATTTAAACATTTTTTTCAATAACAAAAGTGCATTAAAATGGTAGATGTAGACATATTTTTAGCAAAAAATAATATTTAATTACTGTTTGATAAAAAAAATTTTCTTTATATTTTGTTATTAAATAAATATTACATAAATTGTTACATAAAAAATGTATTAATTATTTTAACATATATTTTTTTAAAATTGTAATAGTTTGCTCGACATATTTTTTATAAGAATTAAATTCATCAAATAAAAAAAATATTATACCTCTGTGCTTTTTAAATACATAGTTTAAATTAAAATGATTTATATCTTAGTTTTACCTTATATCTAATTGATGAAAGATGTTATTGAAAATGAAGAAGTATTTGCACTAGGTGTTTGAAATAAATCTGGTGAAGCGGACAGTGTGACTTGAGTATGTGGCATATTGTATGATATTGGCGACGGTTTACTTTAAGTATCTGTCATCGAGTATGATATTGCAGGTGATGGCGTATCAGAATTAGAAAACTCATAGTTATAATTTAGTTGAATTAAGTAGAAAGCTAGTATTGTTTGATATAAATAATCACCATATTTTTCTTTAAGTTCATTTACCATATTTAATGCTCTCAATTTAGCTTCTTTTATAGCTATTCTGGATAATTTTTTAACACTTAAAGCTACACTTTTAAAAAACAAATATACTGGAAATTATAACGAATAATCATATTTGTAGTATAGTTATTGATTAAATATATGTAATATATGTATATTTAATCAATGATACAGTTACCCCCCCTCCCAGGCCAACAAATTTGCAACAGGAATTTATACGACATTCTACCTAAAATTGTTTGTCTAGCGGCTGTCTAATGTGTTAAATTATTTAATTATTTCAACAATATTTTATTTTATACATACCAGATTTTTCTATTGTATTGTCAATATTAATCCAAATTTTATCCATGTAAATTGTATCTTTATAATTTGGACACGCGACGTCGTAAATAACTGTGTTTTTTTTAATTATTCCAATAAGTTTCTCTTCTTCTTCGGCAGAAAAAGTTAATTTTGCCATATTGTCGCAGGCGACGGTCGCGAACACTGCTTTTGAACCGGTGCTGTCGCTAGTCGCGCCGAAAAATGTTGGTTACACCGCGACGGTCGCTTTGGGAAACCAGTCAATAAATACATATAAACAGAGGGAGATGGACCGTCGCGGAGAATCGGTCGCCACGACTAGTCGCATCTAGGAATCCGTACCTTAAGTTTATTTACTATTTTTTTTTTTTTTGTAATTATAAACCATATTTTATAAAATGTATCAATTATGCATTGTTGTCATTCTCTTTTGCCAGATAAATATAAATTAGTGAATTCGACTAGCTACTCCCATCACAATCGCCGTTTACATGGAAGAAGTATCAACATTTGTACTCGTATATCAATTTAAAATTCAATATACACATAATAACCGATAATAAATAATTATAATATATCCATAAAAGAACTTTTTATTTTAGTTACAGTACTGAAGTATTGATCACAATACTACAATATTGTTGCGCCATAAATAAAATAACTATTGTTAATTCTAATTCTGAAATCATACCATTTAGATGTTCGTCCTCCGTGCAATCAACATAACTCCTTTCAGACTTCAGTCAAGTTTCACGTAAAACGACGCCTTTGGATCATTTAAAAATAATAACAAATAAAATATTATTCACAAAATTATAAATATATCTATCTACATTATACTTTCGAAAATTATATAGATACGTTGGTAACATACTAACATGCTTGTATTCACATTTTAAATTGTTCTATATTTTCTGAACAAAAAGCTCCACAGAATTTATATTACTAGTAAACATAAATCTTGTACTTAAAATACTTTTAAAAAATAATATGCCTTATAAAATAAATTAATACTATTTATATTCTTGTAAATATTATAGATAGTATAAGTAGATGCATATTACATACATATTGCATGTATATCAAATTATACCCGATAATCATATACCTATATATTATATATTTTATTATTGGATAATAATTAGAGAATACCGTCAACGCCGTATTGATAAATAATTGTATTAAGCCTGAAGCCTATAGTTTACTAAGAGGTTTGTTTTGAAAAAAACATATTTAAAAAAAAATGAAAAGCAGAATTTTAATCATTATAACAAATGCAAAGAAATAAATATTATAATATTGAGTACATCAGAATATATTACTATATTAAACACTATAGAGTACTAGTGCCTTACTCAAGATTCTTAAATTGATCAGTTATGGCCACAAAAATATCAAAATTAAAAAAAAAAATGTAGAAAAACTTATTTAATATACATAAAATGCATATTATAATCGATGGGTAAATATTATTACTTATTAAATAGACAAGGGCGGATCTTGAGTTTTAATTTTAAAAAAATGTATGAACACATGTATATAATTAACAGATAAAAATAAGAAAAAAAATAAATACCTCATATTAAAATTATGAAATCTCCCTTTTGTGATCTCCTTGTGTTCGTTTGATTTTCATTCCGTGCATTTATATTTTATATAGTCTGAAGACGTTATTTTAACTATAACACTACCAAAATGCATGAGTTTAAAGTGAAAAATGTTTAATAAAAGATATAAAAATAGTTATTATGAAATGCTTTTTTTTGTTTTATATAACCTATATTTTTTAATTCAATGATTGTTTAATTTACTATTGTATTTAATCTTACATGTTTTTACTTTATATTTTATCTACTTAATTTATTATTATTTATTACAGATTAAAATATTAACTGTTTATATACTTATGACAAATTCATAGACGTAACTAGATCTTAAAGTTAGGGGCTCCAGCTCTAGCATTTTTATAATGATAAGTAAATTAAATAGGGGGGTAGAGTCTCCCGTAACCCCCACTAAAATATTACATTAATTTTTAATAAATATACGATTAATATTATATTTTATTATCACCTATATAGTGTGCGTGTGTATAATACGAATCATAAAAATTAAATTATTAAAATATATTATTTTAGTTATAAATTCAAGTTTTTAATTTTCTAAAAATATAATTCGTCGCATACAATAATATAGTTTGTCAATAACAAAAAAAAATATTATTTTTCCAAGATGGGCTAAGCCCAACAACCCCCTCCCCTAGTTAAGCCAGATAGACAGATAGACAAGGAACAAGTATTTAACAATAATATATGCATATATTATTCTACGTATTAATGTGTACCTAGCAATTAGACATCAATAATAATAATTATACATATATTAGGTATCATATTATAGTGAAATACAACGCGTATTATAAAATTCAAAACTAAGTAAAAAAAAAACTAAAACTCAGTATGTTAAGTCAATATACGGACATTGTAAGTTTCATTGTATTCATTTTAGTTAATTTCTTAGATATTTTTTTCTGATTTCGAAATGATGATCATAAGTGCAAGTCACGATTTAATTAAAATATAGGTAAATTATTTGTAGATAAATAAAAGTAATTATTACCAATTTTGTGAGCTACATTTTGATTAATATACTACCTATACTTCATTAACTCAAATACTTCAATATATCTATTAAAAATATTTATTCTTAATTTCTATATACTGTTTAGGTTTCATTATCAATCCAAAACAGAATTATATTTGAGAAGTTGTAATCTAGGTACCTATACATTCGAATATCCACCTCATAATAGCTTTAAGAATGATCATATCGTTCGTGGAGCTTTAACAAGTGTAAATGTGTAATATTATATTATTATGATGCTCTGCACTATAGTATTATACAATAACTAGAAATAAAATTATTTTTTGAGGGTGGAGATCGCTCATTTTCTCGATATTAATTTTTATAATGATAAATAATTAATAATATAACAGATATTTGAATAAGCAATACTAATTTATTTTTGTATATACCAAGTATTGGCGTATGGATATGTATGTGATTTCATTTAAATCATATTTAAAATAATCATCAAATATCTGCAATAGAGTATACTTAAAAGGTAACAAAAATAACAGTGAAGTTAAAATGTCTGAATTCAATTAAAACATTTCATTAAAAGAAAAAAGCAATTCATCTAAATATGGATAAAAAAAATCGGAACCTTGTAGTAAGTGCAACAATTATTATTAAAATTAATATGATTAGCTCTATGTTTTTGAGTTCGCACTATTCTTAAAACTGTAGGAAACATATATTTTCTACAATTTAACTGGCATAATCAAAAATTGATTGAAATTTAACTTAATTTTTAAACTTTTTAAAACAACAGATAACGTGGTTGAGATTAAAATTGAACATGCTTGACATTTGTACCTGATAATGTTAATATTAATTATTTTGATCTAAATAACAAAATTTAAAAAAAAAATATAAGGATGGAGCAGTGACCCTCTAATTACGAAACGGACACTATATTTTTAACCTAATGTGTGTTTGCCGTTCAAGATTCAAAAAATTTAATTAGAATTTAAAAATCACAATATGTTATAGTACTATTCTATGTTCAAAACTCTAAATAAATTCTTTATTTTCATTAGAATTAATTATTTTCATTACCATAAATACTGAATTGTAACCATTTAAACTGAAAATATATTTATTTATTATTATTTTATATATTTTATCAAGGTTTTTCATTTACTAAAGTATATCCCCGGTAACTATATATTATATATATTATATATACTCACCATTCACCCGTCATTATTATTTTATATTTTACACATTATAAAGTAAGTACAGCAATTATTTAGCATTAATTCCTATTCACATGCAGTTGATAACTATAATATGTGCATTTTCTATGTTAATGGTATTATAAACCCATAAAAAATTAACAGTGTTACACGTGTTTACATTCATTTTGTTGTTGTAATTTACAACATCAGATGCAACGCCCATAAATATATAACATGTTTAGAAGTAGGTAGAATATAAATTACAAATCTTAGAGAATCTCGAAGAATAAAGGATTTTACATTAAATTCACTATTCATATAATATATATATATATTATACATATACATAAGTTAGTTGTTAGTAAACATGTAATGAACGACAAGTAAATTAAATATCACATAATATGCAGGTATATTCATGTCAATGACTTAATATGTGTTGTGTTTTCCGAGTGTAGTTTGATGGATCAAGTATAGATAAGATAGAAAAAGTGGTGAACACGTATGAATAAGTTATTAATTAGTAAATAGGTTATAGTGATAAATTATAAGTATAGATAATAGTAAGTATGATAAAACTAGGTGTAATATTGTATGATATATATAATTAAATTAGATGGAATATAATTTCCTATTTATCTGGACAGAATAATTACTCCATTACTCGTATATTATGTTTAGACTTTAGATAGATTTTAATATTCTATATAAATTGAAGACTTAATAGACGAAAATGACACAATCATTGAATAATGTATATATATATACGGTAGTCAACACTCACACAAACAATTTCAATGACTATAATCATTTAATCTAACGATTACTTATAGATTTCGTTACAGTCTGTGACTTTTACGATTTGGCCAATATAAAATAATGACAAAGAAACTGGCCTAAATTGTTAAAACGTAGAAATGAAAAAATAAACGGACTTAAGCCATCAAAAACCTGTGATAAACAGATGTAAATATGAACTTATATTATATTACCAAGGAATGAATTGCCTGTTTCGTTGTAATATCCGATTTTTTCAAAAAAAATTTCTCTCAAAAATACGAGTGGGAAGTAGAACGACAAAACGAAAAATACTTCTTAAAATATTTTAGCTACAATAAACAATAATTGAAGTAACTATGCTCAAACGAGATACTTCTTTGATTCAAATACATTTCTTTTCGATGGCGAATGATCATTTATATTTTTATTATTATTATAATAAGTTATCGTGTTTACGGAGTACAAAATATAGTAGACATTTTTTTTCTGTTTTTAAATTGTAAATAGACAGATCAACTGAGTGAATGACCTTTAAAAATTAAATTATATATATAACTCTAGGGATTGGATTTATATGTAAATACATATTTTCACTGTGATTTGATAAATAAATTTACGAATGGTAGTTGAATTCGTTTCACGTGATTATCAATTAAATACATAGTTTTAAATATTTCTGTTTTTTCTCACATATTTATACAATTTTTACAATATAATATATAGTCTATATTATAGACTACTAGTTGTACCACCCGACGTTGCCCGTGCCAAAAATTTGTTTTTTTTTATAAATATTTTTGTAAAAATATGTGTCCACCGTATTATACTAACTATGATAATAATTGAATATGTAATCAATGGTAAACATTTAAATAAACAAAAAAATAATATTTTCATAAGCTGAAAAAAAATGCATGTGTATTAATTACTATAAAAAAATAATTATTTCGTCTACTACTATTATAATCAGGAAGTTGTAACCAATGGCAACCATTTGTAAACAAAAAGAATATTTTTAATTTCCATCGTGAATCTCAAAATCCTTGGTTAGGTTAAGGAAATTTTTTATTATAAAACACCTTAAAATGGTGGTACGAAGGTACCATAAAAATTTCAAATCTCCAGCTATCATAGTTTAAGGCCCTATGTTGATTAGTCAGTCAGTTAAAAGCCCAAACTTAAGTCCTGACTCAAAACACGTTCGATTATAATATATGGATATTAAGGGGCGATCGTAAATTCCACCGATTTTTAGGTAGTCGATTTCAAGGTTGGATTTATTACATGTAAATTTCACCGGTACTTTTTTTTTACCTGAAAAAAATGTGAATTCCACCGATGGTAAACTCCACCAATTACAATTAGTTTTAGAATAGCTGCACAGCAATTTTACTGTCGACTTTTAAACGACATTGCTACACTGATTAATAAATATCATATTACTCACGATACAAACACATTCGACAAAATATTATACATTAGGCACATTTAAGTTCACCTGTTGATTTGAAGATGAATACATTGAATGAAATAATCAGCAAACGTGGCAAAGTTTTGCTATGTTTAAGTAATTTGAAGTATAAACAAACGGTTTTAATGTCCGTTGAAGAAAGTGGCGGTGTGAAAATTATGAGTGTTCCGGAGTTTTGAAAACAATTAGTTTAATTTATGAAATATAATATAATAAATAATAAATATAAACATTGCTATAACCAATACTATTACGTATATTATATTATATTATAAACCAACTACTGATCATTATTGTTAACTATACATTTTTTTTAAATTAGTGTAAAAATATATTATAATAGTATATATATATAAATTAATTAATTTAAATAATATTAAAATAAAAAAAAATTATAAAATGAAATCGGTGGAGTTTACATTTTTTTTCGGGTAAAAAAATATACCAATAGAAATTACATGACATAAGGTTTAAAAAAAGTTCATAGTCAGTGGAATTTACATGTGCCCATATTGAGATTATAAATACAATTTTATCGGCAAACAAAAAGAAATAGAATCATTGAAATATATAAATAATTTTAAATATTATAATAGTGTAATAGGTTAGTAAGTATACAAAAATTCTAGATTTTGTTTTTAATTGTAACTCTTATTAAAATAGGTATTCAAAGTATATCTTAATATATTTTAGTAACAAATGCAAATCTATAATACACGAGTAAACTGAAAATAATAATATACCTACAATATCCATTATATATTGGGATTTGGGTTACAACATTGATTTCAATAAATTTAAATAATAACTTGGGACACTTAAGCATATTATAATATTATTAGGTATTTATCAAGACAATACAATGAACTACCTATACACACGTTCACTGTCAATGATTATTGTTCTTACAATAATTGATAAATTTATATAAATAACTGAACATAATTAAAACGCTAAAGGGAAAAATGAGTAAAGACCTTAGTGGCTTAGTATACTTTATAAAAATAATAGAAGGTATTATGTTGAATGTTGATATATTGTTTAACTGGACATCAAAAGATGTAAAGTGGAACACGTAGTACAATTATTAGTGATTAATTTTTAAAATGTATCCAATAGTCATAGTTATTGATTTTAAAACTTTAAGAAGAAATCCAAAAAATTATATGAAATATTAAGTTCAATTATTATTTTACATTCGAGAAGTAATGACAATATTGCATCCTCGGGGAATATAGAACCCAGAGATGAGTGTATAATTTATTATATTATTATTTTATCACATATTTTACTAATTATTGATTATGATGGTATTTTTGCACAATGAATTTGATTTAAAAATTAAAGTAGTGTGTATTCGATATTGCATTATTTAATGAATTATCAAATACATATCTATAATTTCAATGTATAGAATAATTGAAAATCACTTGTACACCTGTTCTTGTCATGGTACAGACTGCAGGACTTGTATAGGTGGACATTTTTGCACATATCTAATTACATTAAGCTACACTTGTCAATCAAGATTTTAGACCCTGTATATTTTTAGTTTATTTAAAACACTCAAGAAATATTTATTTTATACTTCATTTTTTTTATATATTTATTAAGCCGTTTTTTTTTACGGAACATTAACCAAATTGTAAGATTAATGACTAGACATTTTTTTTTCTTAAATACATTTCAACCACAAACCATCGTTATAATTTTGAAACGACCATTATTTTAAAAACATAAGCATTCCCTTTCTGTTATTTCATATTATTTTTATCAAAGTAACTGAAAATGTGAAAGTTTAAACATTCAGAAACCAAATAAGACGTATACTCGCTACTTTTCGCTAAAAAAAAATTAGTTTATAGTGGCTATAAACATAAGTAGTAAATATTATTCACATTTGATGTAACGTTTGTCATAAATTCGCTAAATTTTTGCCATGCTTCCTCGGCCGATAAGCATCGCGGAGAAACTAGTAAACGGTAAATAATCAGTTGATGCCGAATGCCGATCAAAATCAAAGAAAACATTACAGATCTCATTACGAATATAAACACACTATATTTACAGAAGGAATTTATACCACATAAGTTTTTATTAGCTCGTGTAAATACTTATTATTGTGTTGTTGCGTTTATTTTGCAGAAACCCGATAACGGAAACGACCGTCGGATGTCTGTGGAACGGTCGTAAAACAACGCCGGTGGTTTTGTCGTGATGAGCGTGCGGGCGCTATTGCGCGCGATACTTTTGGCCGTCTTGGTCGCCGCGACATGTCAAGCTGACGAAACAACGAGCGATTATTCCGTCGCTGACTCTACAGACCGACCCGAGTCGATTGAAGACGAGGTAAGATTTGACGAAATAATGTATCTAATAATATTAAAATAATTACTTTAAATCGACACTATACAATAACTATAAAAAAAATACTTACAAATTATAGCCCGTCTATAATAACTATAGTCATTATCTATAACCAATGGTTAGTTAACCTATGATTAATTTTGGAAAATTAAAATTCGTTGTTCGTATACTTAGTCTTAAATTACAAATAATAATACAGATTATTATCCAAAAATAAAATAAAAAATTACCTCCCTATTAATAAATAAAATGTAGATAGTAGTTTATAGATTTATACCCAGGTATTAAAATATAGGTATACATGTGAAAAATCACACATCATTGTAAAAGCGGCTGTGGATGAGTTTCGACTCCTGTGTTGTTTACAAGTCGGAGGCTGGCCAATTCCGGCCCAATAACCTCTTAGCTGTAGGTGAGTTGCGGCCCGAGTGATTATCGCTGATTAGCGATGGTATAATTATTACATTTAAAAAAACCACATATAAATGCTAGTTTTATCTATGGAAACTTTTATCGAAAAATTACGTTACAAATAAGGTTATTCCATAAAATTATACATAATATTTTCATGATTATTTCATTTAATTTTGCCAAACCAATAATCTAAAATAAACTTTGCTCATTCATCGATAAAAACATAATTTTATAAGCTTAATAAAAAAAAATAAGATATCAAACAGTAATAAAAACATATTTTTGGAAGACGACTCTCTGTGGAGTCTCCTGAAACGTATCGTGCTAATAGGATGATATGAAGTGGTAATTATTATGTGACCGCAATTCGTACGTCCCTCTCATAAACCCGAGCCGCAACTCGTGCTTGATTTAGGGATTAAACCGCAAATCACCAACACCATTAAAAGCAAAACATCCATTACTCTGCTCAGAATCTAAAATAATTGTCAAGTTGAATTATTTAAGTGATACCTATAAAAGTATTGTAACTATATTATATTAATAATATATTAACTTACACAGACATCGTTATTACTGCCAATCATTTAGTGATTTTTCAATTATGTTTTCTTCACTTTAAAAAAAAAAGCAAATCACCAACACCAGTATAAATATAGTAGGGCAAATATTATTCAAACGGTTCACACCCGTGTAGCAATACCACTATGGAAAAAAGTATAAATATAGTGTCATAATAAGATTTACAGTAGATATTTTAAAATTGAAAAATTAATTCATAACATATATTCTACATAATGTACCTACTACCTGGTATTCTGCAGGTTTATATTAATATCAGATAAAAAACATTATACCGTGCATCTGTATAATAAAGCCGGATGCTGGTGTGTGTAACTAATCACATTAGATACTGTTAACGTTTAAAATTGTTGACAATTATAGATATTAGTTATTAGTAGATATAGTATAATATTTTTAAAAGGTGGAAACTAATAATTTAAATATACGCCATTCCCAAATCGTAACACAATTATTGAACGGAATACAGCTTAACATAATAAAATTAGTAATTATAGTACAATCACTAATAAATAATAATCATTAACTATTAATTTGAACTATAATTCCAAAATTTACATTATTCAATGTTATTACTTGAATCATAATTACATTATAAAATTTCTTATAAGAACCAAAATAATTTTCTATTATTTAAGTTATATCAAATTTGTTTATTTGCTCACTTAACTGTTTCACAGCATCAAACATGTAATATAATTGTATATAGTACAAATACGATATCCTTATGATAAACTATATAAATTGAATTTCAACATTATATTATGTGATAGCAACGACTCTGCGGGTGACTGACGTGCAATTACTTTGGAAAATTATTTTATTTTTCACTTAAAATGTTTTCATTTTTTTTTTTTTTTATCAGTGAGATATTTGTTTGAAATACAAATAAAAAAAATCTAATATCAATCTAAACGGTAATTGAAATAAAATATTATGTTGACAATATATAAAAAGTAACATTGAGGTTAAAATTGCCCAGAGAGCTTTACACATGCTTATAGAGTATGTACTCGTTTTATTTTTATTTTTATTTTTACTAGACAAGATCACGTATTTTATACGTAAAAAAAGTTACAAACTAGTCGAAATCTGTCCTTAAGAACGTGTCTCCTCTCACCAGTGACACCATCGAGGAAAATTAAATGATAAATGGGTCAAAATTGTAAAAATGAACAATGCAAAGAAAACCTCGATAACTGAACAACTATGATAAATAGTAACAAACAACAGCCGATCGAAATACCTTAATTTTTAGTTACTAATGAATTATGTTTTTTGGCAATTAAACTGGTACCTCTATGTTTGTTTCTTAAAAAAAAATTTTGTGTAGTTAAATCTACTACAATTAGATCAAATTATTTTTATTATACAGACTTGAAAAATTAAATTTTACAAAATTGACAATATTATTGTCCTAAAAATTGTTTTAACTAAAAACTCGTTTAATCATAACAGTTTAAATATAATTATTATAAACCTAAATATTCATTACATATTTATCAATGCCTAATGGTCGTAACACTACTCAATACTCATTTTTTGTAGAATGTTCATCACGTCTAAATATATTATCGTATGTAAACCTCGCTTTTCTAATTTAAAAAAAAAATGCGTACACGTAATTTCTAATAATGTTGTCTAAGACAATGACTTAGATCATTATTCGTATAGAAAAAAAAACTCCTACTCATGGTTATCTATATATTATAGTGTATAGTATTTTACTCTACTTGAAAAAGTTTATTCGCTAGCTCTAATATAATTGGCCTTATAAATGACAAACAAATTAAGCGAAACATTATATTTAATTTTTCTAAATATATTTACTGAATAATAATAATATATGCATACTGTTAATAGACAATTTACTTTTCTCGCGTGAAACATAACGCCCACTTTGGAAATGCATTCATAGACAGTGGACCGATAAAGATTGTCAATTTAAAGAGTACAACAAAAATGTTAATACGCCCAATCTATTTAACCGATCAATACACGCACATATACACGTCTGCCCGCTTGCCTTTCGTTTAATTTTCTTTTAACGCGGACGCAACTGGGTCATTTGCGGTTTGAATACATTGAACAAAACAGCGATTGTGATTGTACAATCCTTTTGCTCGCACATATGTATATATATATATATATATATATATATATATATATATATATATATTACGGTATGCCCATAAACTTAAATTATTTATCGTGGCCGGCGAAGAACCATGCGTGTACGCATTATTATAAACACAATCATCTCGATCGTGGGCGTGCGTTCCTATTCATATATTGCGAATCGTCATTTCGATTTATTTTTTCCATCGACCTGAACCGCACTGGCGTGTGTATAGTGTGCATCCGTGCAGTGTTTATAATAATAATATTATATAAAAAAATATTAGACTCCTCCGCCGCACCGTCCCCGTCAACAAACTGGCGTTTCCGGCCCCTGACCGCTTCCGTTTCTGCGTACACTTCGATCGCCTCGCATCGGATTTATTGCGCTGCAATTCGATTTGGCCGATCGCCCGAGTTAATGGTCCAGCGCAAATGGCTTGCACCGGTGCTGCAGTTGATCCACTATACACGCGTTTTTATGTAAACACGTCATAATATATACAATAACATTAATATACCGGACAATGCGCGCGACTTTTCTTACATAATGTGCACGATAATAATCCCGGAACAAATGCAATTGATCTGCTTCGGGCAGCCGATAGGTATAATCCGCACACGGTCGTGTGTGCAATGTCCCATGACACATACCGTCGCCACTGTCACGGCGTGTACAGCGCGACATTCCTAGGGAGCAACGGGTTTTGCACCACCACCGCGTGACGATGCCCCCGATAAGCCACCTGTTGGTGTGTGCGTGGGTGTACGGGCGTGTGAGTGTTTGAGTGGGTATGTGTAATGATGACCAATGTCATTATAGGGCTGCGGAATACCGTTTCCCAGAACCATTCGGAATTTTTTTTTTTTTAAGATAACGGCCTTGGTTTGCTGGACCTTGTTACAAACGATCAAACGTTTTGATGTTCTAAAACGCTGGCCGTAAGTAACTTCGTTGTCTTACGACTAATTCAAACTCAAAAAGTCAAAATTATTAGGTAGTTATTGGTCAGTGTGAGAATATATGTATCATCAATATGACTGAAAACACTTTTGTATTTGATATTTGTTAAACTATTTTTATTTTTGCTTCATATGTACTAAAGCCTATAGGTATTTAGGTATATATTTGTATTTTATATTAAAATACACGCAATAGGGGCGTATATCGTGATCAATGTTACAAACTGTAGAAATATAATGATAACATAAATATACATCGTTTGTATTTTAATTTAAAGTGAAAAGTAATTCATGAATACAACAACACTATAACATAATAAGCTGTTGGAAGTATTCCAATATCAAGTATCATTTTTATTTTATATTGCTAATATCAACAAATTTCTAGTATTGTATTTCAATCCAATAACTTACAAACAGATTGACGTTATGAATGTCTGATATGTACATTTTAAGAAAATTGTGTTCCATATAATTATAGTTATATCGAAATGAAAACAGATCAATTGGTAAATGAACTGAAAACTGATGAAAGAGAAATCCTACATAATATAAAAATTAAAAATATACCATTTAGAATGTACGACAAAAGAAATTTTGAATTTTATATCCTTATTTACCAAGCATTCGAACAATAGATTTTAATCTTAGTTAAACTTTTTGACGAATACACTTAAAGGGAATTCTATGCTGTTGATATACATTTTGTAGGTTAATTTTAATTCAAAATAAAGAGCTAAAACTTAAAATAATTTATTATATTTTAACTAATAACTAATATACAACTAACAATTAAAATAAACTCATATAAATACGGCGATAATAATTTGTATCAAAACTAAAATGTAAGAATATATGTTTTATACTGCATTTAAAATATAAATAATATTTAAAAAATTACAAAATTAATAACATTATATTGGTTATATAGAATTATAGAATTGTCATAATATACAATTGTATTATAACTTATTAGTTATTATGTTATAAAGTTATAACTCTAATTTATTTAACCAACCCTATCGAGGTCTTACCATTCATTATTACATTTCGTTAATATCTACTTTTACTTTGTAATATATACCTAACGCCAACTATAACTAAATTTTATAATAGGAAATGATGTGCACTATTGTATATTGGCGTATTCGATTTTGTATAAGATATGTATAATATATAGTCTATCTATACCTTCATGAAAAGTAACATCTATTAGTATTGACACATTTGGTCATGTTCTAAATAATTTCAGTTTAGAAAACTTTAAATTATTAAATTAAACGATATAAGAATTCTTAAACAAATCAAAAGTCTTATTATTATTATATCGATTAGTATCAACTTATTTTATTTTTAAAACCTAATTATTATAACAATTTGTATTCAAAATCATAAATAAATGATATTATAAATTATTTAATAACTACTGTAGTTTGACACCTTAATCAAACGAATCTGTAATAATGTCATAATAATTATTAATAATATTCGCAAATAAATTTTTAGAATAATAACCATAATAATTAATAATCAAAAAAAGATAACACTTGGTCATAAGATTCTGTATTTTAATATTCATCTCAAAATAAATATTTCTGATCAACTATGCACAATAGGTACTATTAATTGATAAAATAAATAGAAAATTCATTATGTACAAAATATATCGTCTAAATTAAAAATAATTATTTTAAACGTTTATTATAGTAATTAAGTGAATCTAAAATTGTTTATACTAAGTACTAAGTAAGTAAGTGAATACCTTATTTGCTTCCGTGAAACGTGTTTAATTTTGAAGTTTGAAATGTTGAATTCGGCTTTCAAAAAATAGTTGACAATAGTACAATATGTAATAATAGTACCTATATAATATATGACGCTTGTCTTATCGTTTTGAATGAAATGACGTTAATTTATAGGAATACATACGTGAAATTACATAAATTTTTCCGTTACAATTCATAATAACAACCGTTAAAAATACAAAAACATTTTGCTCAATTCTGTTTACAGTTTTATTTCCATTTCATTTCGTTTGAAGTTTTTTTTTCCATATTATATGTACCTATACTACACTTAAAACAATTCGTGCGGTAGCCGCTACGCCAAATACCAATACTAAATGCATACACGTGCGTGTATTTGTATAATTACTTAATATTAGAGAATAACCTACAACAAACGAAACGGCATGCGAGAGATCTTTGATTCCATGAAATCCATTAACCCCTGTGTAACGGTCGCGTACGCCTTCTACCAATCAACGCAATTTCTATTTGGTCGAAAACAATGCGAGGGACAGAGAAAAATGAAGTGGTAATTTAAAAAAAAAAAACAAACTAAATTAGCAATCGATTTCTTCGATCAGGTTTTCCGCGCCAAACTACGTCCATCTACCTATATATTATAACTATATATAGTTTCTGCATAGTGCGAAAGCGAAAACCATCTGATTTAATTACTTAACCGACCCAATTATACGGTCCAACAGTTATGAGGATTCTGGAAAGTTTGTATACGTGTGGGCTTATGTGAGTAGGTACTGGACAATAAAATTCCAGCACAGAGAAATCGGTTTTTGGGTTTTACCGTGAGGTACAATTGTATCGTCCTGTATTTGAGACATTATTTTTAATCTAATATAATTAAACGATTTAAGTGTGAGTCAACAAAAACACTACAATAATATATATTAATATTATTAGGATATTTAATTTAATATTGTGTGTAGAAAAACCTAAAAAACTAAAACCAAAAATTGTCATTCAATACACTCATCGTATAATTATGTACCTATTATCTTCCAAACGTTAAATAACTGTAGTACGAATTATGCTATAGGTACCGACTAATATAAATTCTAAGTTTCTAAGCTTTATTACTTCTCTTTTTCTAAAAATATAAGTTCGTTTTAATATTTTTAATAATTATAACCATCAAATGCAATACGATAAAATAAAAGTTAGTGTTTTTAAAACAAAACACTTTACTAGGAAGAATAACAAATATCTTTTTTTTTCGTTAAGAATTAAAGCTCCGTTCAACTGGTTTATTAGTCTATAGTATAGATAACTTTTGTAATTACTTCTATTACATTTTAAAGCGATTTCAAGCTGTCTTTAGCACACAACGCTTCTTGATGTATTTCACAATGAAAACTGATTAACGGATGAGAAATTTCTTTCGAAAAAAGTTGAACAAATCCATTGTGTTTGCCAACCATATTAGAGGCACCATCCGTAGTTATTGAAAGAATATTATTTATATTTATTTTTAAATTGGCGGATTATTTAAGTACTACATTCAAAATATCTTGACCAGTTGTTTTAGTAGAAATCGTCATTAATTTTATTAATTCTTCCCTCATAATATTAACACTACTGAACCTAACAAAGACTGCTAGTCGCGCCTGTGAAGTTACATCTGTACTTTCGTCAAGACAGATTGAAAAATAATTTTCTGAAGCCAAATCTGTTTGAAGCTGATCTGTTATATCATTACTCATACAAATAATACGATCTTTTACAATATTTCTACTAACAGGCAAATCGTTAATACGTTTTTTATTATTTCATTTTCATTAGTAAAATCTTGAAACAAAATGTTAGACGCCTTTACAAAAACTTCTTTTAAGTATTCTCCATCAG
Organism: Pentalonia nigronervosa; assembly: GCA_014851325.1. Taxonomy (NCBI): domain Eukaryota; kingdom Metazoa; phylum Arthropoda; class Insecta; order Hemiptera; family Aphididae; genus Pentalonia; species Pentalonia nigronervosa. The sequence continues at coordinate 214,234 of JACXSJ010000451.1, read as the reverse complement.
AAAGTGGCTTACCAGCTGCGCAATACAATGCGACACAGAAAAACTAGTGACTGATAAATTATTATTTTGTTTGAACGTCACTTTAAATTCGTTTGATTGACTTCTAAAAAATTTTACTTTTTGAGAAATCAATTCTAATTTTTCTTCAGCCGATAAAGAAAATATATTATTATGAACTGTCTCGAAATGTCTTTTAACATTAAAACTACGGCTTACAACTGTTTCGTTACACAAGCAACATATTTATTATTGTTTTGAATTACATCAAAATTCACTGTCCACTGTTCGTAGAATAATCTCCCACTACCACTTTTCTCTGGATTCAGTTTTAAGTTTTTGAACATTTTTATTCTATAAATTTAGAATATAATATTAATTATTTTATACGAATTTTTAATTTTTTGATGAAATATTGATAAAAAAAATAATACTCACCAATGTATTAAACTGCCAACGGTTAAACGTGAATTATATTGAGTAAGCCCGAAGCAATATTGAATAGGTTGGTTAAAATAGTTGTCGTGTAAGACATCCGAAACTATCTGTTGACGAATGTCGACTGTTCTGTTGTACCTACGTTTGTACGTAAACGCGATAAACGAATTTATTCATAATCTAATCGTTTCGTTTACGAGCTTAGGAAATGGAAAGTACAGATCACAATATCTTACGACATATTCCAATAATAAGTTAAAAATAGTTTCAAATTATCAACAATTTTTTTGGAAAGTGAAGTAAAAATTATGAATTGTATTTTAAAATGGCGTGTCACTGAAATAATGCGCATAGGTTCGCCGTCCCTTGTCTATACAATTTATATTAACATAATATAATTAATTGTTTTAGAATCAATAATAAACTACATGACTATATCAAATATTCATATAGGTACTATTCAGATGAGCATATAAAATCTACATAATGTAACTGTTTAATAAAGGCATAATAATAGGTATAATAGTGTTAATAAATTATGTATTTTTTTATATACCTACCTATTTTAATAACAACATATAGTTAGGTAATTCATAATCAGTACATAATATAAGGAGATTCAAGTCAAGAGAGTGGTAGCTTCCCTAGAATATAATATGTAATACGTATCACATTAGTTTGAATATCAAATTTTGAATTTTTATTTTAAAACTTAAATTAAACCACAAACAAATTAAAATAACATAAAAGTACATTTAAAAGGGTTACAACAAAATTATTAGAGCATAAAAGTTAAAACAGTAAGTTAAATTTTTATCAGTTTACAAATTTTTTTTTTTAGTTTATATAATTACACTTATTAGGCACTCATCAGAGGATATTTGGTCAAAAACATGCTGTGGGGATTTACACCTCTTCACTCGTATATCTGCCTATTTTAACACTATAAGTTTTTATTTTGCATTTTTCTTATAATATTTTATAATTTATTCGTATTAATTGTTGTAAAATAATATTTTTGAAATAATTTGATTTTTAATACATCAGGCGCCAACCAATGTGCACGTCCGCACATTAAACACACGTTCTGTTGCTTTAACATTATCACGCATGGATTAGCGGACGGTTAACGAGCAATTTATTATCCGTACGTGGGAAATTTGTAGTCGGCAAAAAATAAACAAATCTCTTATTCAATTATAAAATGTATATAGGTATAGTAAAGATTTATAAAAACAAACCTTATTTTTAATTTATATTAAATGAATAATACGGTTAAATATATAAATAATAAATAATTTAAAAAATTAAGCTTTTTTTTAAACATTTCGATAGTCTACCGAATATAATGAAATAATATTAATATCATATTCTTTAAAAACTAGAAAAAATATAGTGGTCTAACACCATACAACATTTTGAACGAAATTTCCCATCGAAAGATTATTAAATAATTATAATAAAATATCTATAGCCTATTAGTTATCTATACAAGTTACAAGCTTACAACTATTTATTATTATAATTCGAAGTTAATTCTTTCTTTTTCAAATATTTTTGTAGTATTTTGGATAATATGTTAAATTATCAAAATGCAACTTTTCAACTTATCCTAGTTATTATGTGTATTATATAAAGAACTAAACAATACCACGCTTATTTAATGATTTACAAATAGCATTAAAATATTAGAATGTATAACCATTAAAATAAATTACTTAAAAATTGTTCTTATTTAATAATATATAACAAACAGTATATTTATATACAGATTTTATTTAGAATAACTTTTTATTATAAATTCAAAAACATAATTTTTCATTTTAAATTCTGAGCGGAGCGAGAAATGTATTGATTTTACAATGATGTGTGTTTTTTTGTGCCTGTCATCACGTTTAAGGGCAGTAAAAGTACTCCGATTTTCTTCGTCAGCATCTTTTTCGGTAGAAAAGTGAACCTAAATAGTGCTTTGGGGAGTCAAATGTAAAAAAATTCCTCATAGGTTAACAAGAAAAACAAAAAAATTAGGGAAAAACGGGAATTTTTATGCGAAACCAATTTTTGACTAAATCGATTTTATTTTTTGATGTAACACCAAAAGTAATCACAGTAGATATATGAAATTTTTACTGAATACTTATATGAGCATTTTCTATATACCATAAAATTTTCAAATTATTTTGACTTTTTTTGAGTTATTTATAAGCATAATACATTTTCTGGTTTTTTAAATTATCAGTTTTTATAGCTAAGAATTGAAAATTTAAAACAATGTTTTTCGAAAGTATTTAATAATGTAACCAAAAAATCAAAAAAATATATTAAAAAAATAATTTTTTATAGGCATTTTAAGTGTAAATTTGGACGAAATTAGGTGTTTAAATGGAGAATAATGATGTTATTTATTTCGTTGTAATTTAAAGATATTTTTTGAAAGTTCTTGAAACTTTTAAAGTATATCATTATATTTTATACACTTAATTAATTTTTTAAATGCAATGTTTTCTGCAAAAATGGATTCAACCTACTGTATTATTAATAGTAATAAAATTAATTATTTCAATAGCAATAATATCTTAAAATAGGTACAATTAGTTATGTAGGCTGACAGACGGACTTCGCTTAGAATCATTTTTCGTATAAAATGATATATATCATTGAATACAAATTTAACACATCCATGAAAGTGACCTACTCGATATCTACTGTACAGCAGAGCGGTACCCATTTGTCGACCTTTTTTATAAATAAAAACCAATTGAAATAATTATTTAATAGTCGAAAAAAATAATGTAATGTTTATGAATATATATTTGTACATAAATTAGTTTATAAGTGTATACGGCAAAACCTAAGCATAACAAAATCAAATATCTATCTTTTATACGTTTTTAATTTAAATAATAATTTATAGATGCATTACAAACAAACATAGCATTAAGAACGCAATTACTAATTATTATAGCGTAAAAAAATAGACTTTTTACTCCGTTAAGTTTCTAAATACTAAATCACGTTAATCACTTCATTCATTTAAGTGATCAAACCTTTTATAAAAAAACCTGTATACATCCTATTGTGAATGGATTAAAATAAAAATCTATCGATTGGTTCGGTCAATGGAATGTGAATTGCAAAGTATAGGCGCTGCGATACAATCTTAGAATTACCGTTTAATATTGTTAGTTTTTATGCTGTTGTCGTTTTATAACAATTCACAAATCTTACACGCCCACTGGATTTAAACACGAAATTTCACACGATGGCATGGTAATTTCACGTGAATTAGATGTGCAATAGGATCTAACGCCGTTTTGGAGGAATTATTGTTAAAAATTCACTTAATGTGATAAATTCCACAAGTTAGCGGAAATCAGTGTATAAAAAAAAAAATAATACTATTCTAACGCAGCTGGTATAATATTCAATGTGCCCGTGTGATTCTTTATTAGATAAGAAATATACCTTTATTTAAATCGGTCAAATATAAGTTAAAAAATCCAAAGTTCAAAGAAAAAATATATCATCCAATGCTAAAATATCAAAACATGTGTGGATTTATATTTTTTAATGATAACGTATTTATGCGATTATCGTAATTTCATTAAGCATTTTTTCTGGAAATAGAGATGATTCATCAACGGAATTTGAAAAAAATACACAACGACAACAATAATTCGATGACTATGCATACGACGAGTAAATTACTTTAGTCATTGAGCCATTTTAATAGATAATGCCTGCAAAAATCAAAATACCCGTCAATCATCAATCCATCATTAGAAAATTACCATTGACCAAAACTAATTGTGTAACGAAGAAGTTCAAGTGTGTCACAGCGATGTTTTAATGCCAACACACTTTATACCAATACTGTACTATTTGATTAAATAAAAATAAAACGTTATTAAACAGTTGTAGTTTGTGTATTGAAGAAAACGGCTTTGCGCGGGCCACGCGACTATATTTTGCTTATAATCCTGTATGATATATTATTATTTATTATGCGCACAAAAAATAAACACGGATTTGTCACATAATTACGGTGTACGTATAGAAATTACTGTGAATATCACATTTCCGGCATGTCTGGCGATTTTCTATGTACACCGACAATGACACTATGTATGACTTTGGGTGCCGCCCACATAACTGGGCCATAGCGGTGTACTGCGGGCGCAATATTGTTCGTTATAGTGTAAACAAGCCGAATGAATAGGCAGCCAAATCGGAAAACGGATCTAACAAGGACAGGTGTAATTGAGTACTGGCATTGTAATTGGTACCTATAGGATTTCCAAGATATTGCCCTAGATTATCAGGAGGCGCGAGTCGAGTGTCCATTCGGTCGTGTACAGTATTAGGTTCCATCAACCTATCGATAATATACAGTGAAAGTGGTTATATTATAAACACAATTAACGTACAATATATATATATATATATATATATATATATATGTACTACAGGGCATAGTACATTATTATATTTTTCCGTTCTAATTACCTGAACTGCGATGTTTCAACTGATTACAATTATAATATAGATATTATAATAAATATTAAATAACAATAATTTACTGTTTCTATAGAAGGATATAAATGTACTTTTTACGGAGCATAACATGTTGTTTAAAAACAAAATGAGCTTATAACTTTTAAATATAAAAAAAAAATAGATCTCAAATAGGTATCATGAATTAGTAGGCACGTTTATGATATGAAATTCAAACGATTAAATTTATAAATAAATAACCACTTTTAATAAGTATAATATTAATAATTAAAATATTAAAAATAAAATATTTTATCAAACAAAAATAAAAAATATGTATGTATATAATTTATATACTGTATTGGTTTTATATAGTATATATTCAATACTACTTGTACATTTATAAACGAAAATGTTTTACCGTAACAATAATTACAGACTTAATATAATATAGTACCTAATTTTATTTATTGTTATCTAAAGTTTTAATTATTTTACTATTTTATTTTATCAGGAAACGAATAAATCAGCAACACCTAACCAAGAATTAAAACCAACAAAATACCATTATTATCCACATAACCAACACATATATCTACTACCCGAGTGTGCAGTTCAACAGGTATTTATTATTAAATGTTTTTATATTAAGTTTTTGATAAAATAATTTTTTTTTTTAGTTACATTTTTGTTTAAAATTTCAATTTTAATATACTTTAATAGTTATTAGTTTACTAATAAAAATACATTCGTTAAAATAAAATTATATTCATTATTTAGTAAGTATGCTATCAGTGTTGTATTCGATCTACTAGAATATGGGATCTACTGATTAAATTATTTTGATGTTATATATGATTTACTGATACCGGTTAGTCATTTAATGTCTAATTAAATTTCAATATGTCCAATAAATTCTAAACGGCATTAAGATTAGATTAATTTAAAAACATATGTAAAACAAAATAAATGTGACGTAACTTTTTTATAAAATAATTTTTGTATTAGACTTTTTAGATAAATTTAAAAAATATATAAATGTAATAATAGTTTTAAAATTGACGAATAAGAGTGCAGATAAATAATAATATAGGTATTTAAAACAAATATTAACCCTTATGTCAAAAATAAAAATTGATCATATAGATCACATGCAGCACTATAATATCATTATTTATTTTACTTCTGTACAAACTGATCCGATATATGTAAATAATATTACCTAATTCAAACAAGTAATACCTGCAGCCTACATATGTTTAAAATGTGCTTTTAACTAAAGAACACAAAAGCAATTTAAATACTAGTTATAACAAAAAACGTAATTTATATTTAGGGCCGGTTTTTCTAACACACAGTTGTTATTCAGCAAATAAATTTCCGAATAAAACAATTAATGTTGGCAAGTGTTTTTCAATGCAGATCTATCTTAAGAATAACTATTTTGGAAAAAAAATCAAATTTTTTAATCGTTTACTATCGAATTTCTATTTCTAATAAGATTAAATCATAAAATATTTATTTCTAATCAACAAATGATAAATGAATACGTTTTATTACAGGTGTGTAATGCCGTATATGTAAGACTCAACTACACGCAGCCACTATGTGCCTGTCCGTCCAGGTACAAAGAGCCGTGCTCCGCATCTTTGAATGCTGATGACCTACACACTACGGAACTGTCTACGGACCCAACCGGCAAAGTGAGTAAAATTAAATTGCATCGTTTTGGGATTCTGGATTGTTCATAATTACCTTTATGCATTAGACGCAACAATCATCTATCTTTATCGATCAGTGATGAAGTATTCATTTTATCGTATATACTGCTGTTAAGAATTGTGCCAAAGATGTAAAAACAGTTCTCTTGGCTAGAACAATTATTATCATTATATATTTGGCAATAAATGAATTGTCCTTAACCAATTTCGTCTCAATTATTAACTATATAGACATGTAAGAAAGTAGACAGTGGCGTGTTTATGGGTGGTACATCTCCCCCCCCCCTCAAAACAAAGAAGTTTTTTATTATTTTAAATCGTTATCAATGAAAGATTCAGTAAGATGATGTGTTGACTGTTGACTGCAATAAGTAACGGACTAAGAAATCTTAGTCGTACTGTAGGTCTGTAATTTGTCTATTGATAACTGATGAGACGTATTGTGAGATAACAATATGCTCAATACAAGTTATGCTAACATCAAATACACTATAATTTTCATGTTTTTGTCAAGTCAAGAATATCCGTGATGGTGGTATAATGATAGTACCAGCGGCAAAAAGTATTTTTATTTTTTAATATGTATATTGCACCTCGAAACTAGGATTTTGAATACGTTTTACAAACGATTTTGTATATATATAATAATAAAATATTATAGTTTAATATAATATACTTAAATATGTATATATAAAATCAATCATGTCCTGACTGACTAAACTGGCTGATCAACGTAGAGCTTAAACTATGATAGATGGAGACTTGAAATTTTTATGGTACCTTCGTATCATTATTTAGAGGTGCACTAAGGGAGAATTTCCAAAATTCGCATTTTAAGATTCATAATGAAAATCGAAAATTTTGTTTTTGTATTTAAATGGTTGTCATTGGTTACTCAAATAAATAAGGTAAAATCATACATAAAATATTCACGTATGTGACCTCAAATAAAGAAATTATATTTTAAGACAAATGCGAGATTTGAATGGATGTTTATAGATTATATATAAGTACCCAAAAACTACTCGAACGATTTTAATGAAAATTTCATAAAACAAAATTCATTAGAACAAATTTCATTTGTCTTAGAGATATCGGGACAGTTTATAGAGTAGTTGGAACCACGTTTGAAAATATACCAAGTGCTACATATTTAATCCACCACAGGCAAATTGTCCATCTCTGTCAAATTAGTTCACAAAGCGAGTTACACCGACGCCGATTTTCCCGTGAAATGAAGTGCACTAAAATCAAGATATAGCTCTATATTTTATATTTACTAATTTTTCACGGTTGAAGTCTTGTTGTCGTCGGTTACAAACAGTTAATACATTTATATATAAAAATGGATGTTGATGTTTATCCAAAGTCAATAGAATCAACAACTGGACCGTTTTTAATAAAAGTTATATCAATAGATTCCTCGAGAATTGGAGAATGTTAATAGATTATTTTTTAACCCATATATAGGTAGCTATATATAGGGTATATAGCTTAAACATACATTTTTTTTCAGTTCACGAAAAAAGAATTACATTTTTTATATATTTAAATGGTTTCCATGGTTACATATTAAATTAGGCAGGTACCTACTATTATAATTATAAGTATAACATACATGACATACACTTTTTTTATAAATATATATTTATATCTTTGGTACCACCACGCTGTGTGTGTCATTTAGTATATACATTTTATATAATATATACTAAATAGGTAAACAAACCAGACAAAAGCTTTGATCCAAAACTTAAAATGAATCTTACATGTTCACAATATTTAGTAAAATCTTTTACATTTGTGGCTTTATCATACAGACTTATTTTTAAATGCACATCAATATAAGTATCCTATCGCGTTAGCCTTGCCTTGATCTAAATTTTTTTAAATCAACTATTGGAGTATTTGACTATGTGCCTACTACTCTATGGGATATTTAGATGATCAGATTTGATTTTCATAAAATAATAATAATATATAATTTATTTTTGTAATACGTTTACAGTTATATAGTTTAAATAATAATGAACAAAACAAAACGCATGTGCATGCAACATTTTTAAGTCTATAACTTATGTGCCTGAATATTTTTGAAAGCGTAAGTTTTGCTTATAAACATAAAAACATCAATGCATTGATATATGTAATCTAAAAAACGTATAGATTATATTAATTTTGTATATCTAAAAAATAACTATTAATTATCTGTATTTAAAATTAAAAATATCTATGACCTACATATATTTTACATTGCATACGACTTGTAAAATATGTACATAGGCAAAGAGACACAAGGCACGAAAATGAATTGTACGATGAGATGATGAGAACAAAAATAAATAAAATAAAAGAATACTTTGCATCTCTATTACGAGTCTATAGTGTACCGTGTATCATGTCAATAATGATGATGCATAGGTAAAGTGAAAAAAATGGTTATGGCTTTATATTATTTCAATTACATGTGATGCGTTGGAAGACATATCATTAAATTTGTTGAGTCTTGGCTAACTTATCATTTATACATTATACTTTGTATTGAAAAAAAAACTAACAAGCAAATATTATTAAATGATTTGTTCAATTTTAAATAAGAAGATGCGTGGTAACAAAACAAATCTGAATATTTCATTTTTCAGTGTACGCATATTATGCCATTGAATAACAATAAGTACCTAGTACCTACCGTATAGTCAACCTGTCAAAGACAAAACAAGTTGACGAGATAACGTTTTTTTAGCTATTTGCACCGGGGAATTACTGTACTTTTTAGAAAAATCATTGTTTGTTTTTACATACATAATTCAATATTCACATTTCACATAATACGTGGCCTATGTGATGCACATCAGTAAAATAGTATATATAAAATGTTTATTTAAAACAATGTTAATAACTTAAAAATAGGTACTTATACATTTTTACAACGATAATTTTTATTTTGAAACTAATTTAATTTATAAAATAAATGATCAACACGTTTGGTGTCCACAAACTTAATTTGCAACAAACCAAAAATAAATTGAATGTTTTAAATTATTTTTTTATATATATATATAAATTATTTATAGGTTATAAACATTTTTTTAAAAAAAAAAACCTATTAAAAATATGAAAAAAAAACTAATATTCCAACAATGCCATATACCTACTGTTATAATGGTTATAATCTTTGATGCTTAGCTCTTTAATTTTACAGATTATAATATGTCACCATCTATAGTATAGAATAAGTACTGTATAGATCCTATACAGTTAATATAATGACACTTTCGCAGGTAGATTTATCATTTTAATTTGACAAACATCTGTTATATAAAATAGTATTAGGGCTTGTTAGATGATGTGTTGGAGCGTGTTCTTAAAAGTCGATCTTTGTAGGCAGGTAACCTACCTATATATACCTACACCCCGTACCTATTCGTGATAATACCTAATGTTTTCTTTACTGCGTTGCACGTGCATTATTATATGGAAAACTATGTACCATAATAAAATAAAAAAACATCATATATCTATTATTATTATTATGATATTATACTTTAAAAGCAGCGTCAAAAGTGGTTACGCGTAATGCACGACGTATACCCGCCGCTATGCCATATTATTATACATTGCTAGACGCTTAAGTACACGGTACACGCATTAGGTATGGTGCGGAAAATGTCGTGAAATCGTGCGATTTCGGTCTCGAGCATATGGCGAAGTATATATATATATAAAAAAAAAAATAAAACACGCTAAAAAAAAGCCGCGAGAGTACCGTTTTTTTCTATCGCGCTGGGGGCCACACGACCCACTTATTTCGCACACTCCGTCCGCCCCCGCGACCGTTTGAATTGCTAATGCTCGGGCGCGACCACGTGCAGTGCAAAACGTTTTCCCGCTGGCAGGTACAGCCAGCGTTTTTTACCGTCGTCGTCGTCGTCGGCCGAACCCAAACGCGCGCCGAGCCGCGCAGCCCATAACCCGGTATAATATTATATTATGTTTATACTTATTATTCAGTCCACTGCGGTGTTAGAGGTGTACGTATTATTATTATTATTATCATCGCAGTCTTTCGGTGGCGATCGAAGGAGTAGAAGACCACTCTAGATGTGCGCACTAATATATATATATATATATATATATATATATATATACGCATACAATAATATACACACAAACGCTCGGCACCGCCGCCGCCGCACGGGTCGTCACGAATAGTCGTGTACGCGTTGTTATTATTATTTATTTATTATTATTATTATAAATTGTGTGTATAATATTGTATATATATACGGGTACATTAAACGTCGTACTATACTCGCACGCCAACGTTACCCGAGACCATAAATCTTGTTATAATATATAATATATTGCCGCCAAAAAGGTGGAAACGGTAACATCCGCAACGCGCGGCGGCGTCGCCACTGCCTCGACCCAGACACGTCCATTCGGCTAGAATTTTTACTCGCCCGCAACAAACGGTTACACGCTCAAGTACACGAAATGCCTTTTGTTCACGTGTCTGCGGAAAACATACACATATACACGTTCAAGACACACACTAGGTATACTATTATATTTTAGTAGCCGATTGTAATCTAGCCGTGAAAAACTATCGGCAAAACGTAAACACGCCGTTGAGAACATTTCAGCAGGATTATACTACTATAAACAAATACGAATCGTCTATTATTTAATTGTTCTACTTTTTTTTTACACAAATTCTGTCTGTTTTTAGATGTTATAATGATTGTTAATTGTATATTTTACCATTTTAACGATAATGCTAATCTACAAATTTAACTTTCTAGTTTCTACAACACTAGTTATAACAAATCACAAGTCAACTATTATAAACACGTAGCCTATATTTAATAATACACAAAGTAATATAACAATAATTGCAGTATAAATGAATATAACAGTTTAGGCACAAGTCACTAAATAAAGGTTGGCATGAATAAAATTTCTTTAAAAAAACAGTTATAGTCATTATTTATTATAGTATTGCTTACAATATGACAAAACTACAAGAGTTGTAATAATAATTATAGTAATTAAGACGTAATATTATAAAAAAAAAAAACCAGTTTTATTAATCCATTTTTAATGAAATTAGTAGGTACCTAAATCAGTCAAAAAATCTCAAAATACATTAATGCCATAATGTCAATTATTATATATATTTTATACAGATAACTGTAAGTTAAATAAATAAATTATTATCTTCATAATTCAAGCATAATTTATTCTGTTATATATTATTCTTTCCCAGTTACTTTCATAAATTAATCGTATGCTATTATTAAGCCAACAATGTAACCATTTCAAAATTTGTAACTTATTCAAATATTTGTTAAATTTTATAAAATGTCATTAAAATTGTTTTAAATCTGTTGAATTTTGATGTTGTGCTAAAAAAAAGTATAGGTAGGTGCTTAAAAAATAATTTACTGTATAAGACTTTACATTTGCATAATATTATGCTTTAATATTATTAGAATAAATATAAAATAGAGAAATTAAAACCACTTAAGATTGATCAAAATGTTTTTAACAACAATGTGTATAACTTTTTTTTTTGTTACCTATTCGTTGTATAATTTAATTATAATTTATTTAAACGTATGTATATAAACAAGTTCACTCGTCTACAGGTAATTTAAATTCCAACAATTTGATAATCATCGTGGTTGTGATTAAAAAAAACTTATCATTATATATATAACATATATGGCGTCACCTTAAATACAATTCATATATACACTTGAATAAAAAATGTTTAATAATATAAATTAGCTTGGTAAAAAGAAATCAACTTTATGCAGAGTTTTTTAGAGTTTTTACTTAGAGATCTTGAAGTTAGTTGGATACTAAGAATTAAAATGGATTAGAAATAATAGTGATCTCTAGAAATTATAACACTTTTGATACAACAAATATTTGTGGAATATGAATGAGTTTGGAAGATTTAAAATTACTGAATTCCAGTAAACTATTAATAATAATCCTGTATTCAACACTTCCATATTTCCTAATCATCATTATGAAATAGTAGATATATACATGTTTTTGTTACTATCATAATTTTTTATTTCAATATTTGTATTTTAATTCTTAAAGCTTTATACGTGATTTTTTCAAATATTTAGTAAACAATAAAAATAATCGATAAAAATATTTAAACTTGATAAGCAAATAGGAAAATCTTATAGTTAGTTTATTAAGACTTAAAATTATAAGTCAGTTTTGAAATTCTTAATATGATAAATTCCTTAAAAGTTAAAACTAAACAAATAGGCATAAAAACTTGATGTAAAATATACAACTCCAACGTTGGTACCTTCAACTAAAAATAGTTTAGTCAGCGATGAGAGATGAAAGAACCGTGACAAATTTAATTTAAAAATCGAACATGAAATAATCGTTTACAATGATTATGGCAATTTAAATAATATTCTTTCATAACTGGGCTCAATAAGATTATTCACAATTCCTAATTCAACATTAAAAAAAATATATCGTTATAGTATTATAAACATCTATAAACAGGACTTTGTTTTTTCCACATTTATCGTACCTACACGAAAAAAAACCAGTACACATTGTAATATTGATGATTATATATGCCGTTTATCAGTAGTAATTTGTATAATCTCTATAATAACATCAAAAAATATGCTTTTTTATATTATAGCTTATTTTCTGGTAGTTAAGTTCATTCATACATGTCGAATTACACTGGGGTTTTTATTTTTTTATTTTTACTAAATTATCTATGCGGATTATTTTGTACATTAAAAACAAAAACATATTATAGCAACATATTTTATAAAGTATCTATACAGTTTAAACTGAAGTACAGTCTCGAAGACAAAAACGAATCATTATTTTTTTTTAACACGAAATGATAGTTAGAACATTAAAATTTGATTAACGATAACCACAAAATCCTTAACGTTTTTAAGCTAAATACGAATAAACAGAAAAAGCTACATCGACTATACACTATAGACATTTGAAGTTTTCTTTCAGATTTTTTTTCTTATAAATGACAGTAAGCGTTTTTCATTTGGTCAAAAAGATTGAAAATTTAATTCAAGGTTCCTTATAAGTTTTTATTATAGATAAATTATGTATACCTTAACCAAATATAAAAAGCCCAGAGGAGAGTCGAAAAACAGCCACTCCTCTCGCCGAATTATTACTCCTAAAGTATAATATACTCACTAAACTCAGTTTATGGCTTATGCCAGTATTATCCTATAGTCCTATATCTTAACACCTTTTAGACTAGATATATAGTTTTATATCAAAATATTATTATCAAAAGTTTCTAAAATATTAATTACCAAAAAATATCTGTACAATATGTGTTTCATTTGTTTTAGTTAAAACTCTATTTATTAACACTTGTCGCTTAAGCTTAGTGAGTTTATGAATGCGTCCCAGTGAAATATTTACGAAGTGCCTGTGTCATATGTCAACCTACATAGTCCTTACCAAAATGTTTTACTGACAACTAAATGTTTGATTACTTAGTGGCTAATAGATAGGTACTATAATAAAAAAAAAAACTTCTGTGTAACTTTTTACTTGTAATATCGTTTGATGGTTTTGTTAATAAAAATATAAAAAATGTTTCATACTTTCATCTATATAACATGTTAGTTTATATTTTATTCTAAAATTAAAAAAAAAAAACAGTTTTCTTTGTTTGAATGACAGCCGCACAGGTTAGGTTATTCGTGCCAGATCCAGACGTAAAATAATAAACCATAAAACCATACGAATACGATTAGAAGTACCCACATTTATCAATGTTATACATATTAAATATACACAACAAAGTCATGTATATTATTTCAGGAACGTTAACACTTAACCATAATTATTAGATAGATTAGATATATCTAAGTTATAGCATGTTGTATAACCTATTATAGGCAATTTTCCTGTAGCCGTTTCCGGAAAGTAGGTATTTATCATCTTTTCAAAAACATGGTCGCCTTATATATATAGTACAGTCATTAGTCATACTCTATGAATTTTGATGGGCGTACGGAAACTGTTACAATATTTTTGTATGTTCGTTATAAGCCTTCGTCCGATCAAAGCCATTTAACTATTATATAAGTCCAGATGCCGATAATAACGCGCGAATACATAGCTAGGTATATAATTTTCATAAAGTCGATAATATTGTAGATACATTTGTACTGCAGTTTCACTAGTATCATATTATATACTGTATACTGTATGCCTGCATTACCTACTAGTCTTGTCGGTTGGTATAAACCGTTTCAGACACGTTATAATATTATTTCGGGTAGACTGTAAATTATAATTGTATCGTACGAGCTCAATCGGAGTCAATCTATGGTATATGCATTTTTTTTCGTAACTACCTAAAGTAAATGTAATATGATATTCTAATATAAATGTATAGTCAGTAATTACGCCATAACATATACATTAACACTTATATTGGGTATAGGTACGTAGAAAATAATAACTCAAATAATAATTTAACGACTTTGTTTGAGCATTCACTTCATTGTCAAATTTACCAGATCGTGTATTATACTTATACAGACATACAGTACTACAATGTACTTATATATAATTGTAATATGTATATAGTCTATACGCTCCGTACCTAATGAGTAATAATACCATACACGCTCAAGCACAATAACATATTATTATACGTGTATATAATGAATACAAGACGAGGGACAGTTTGATACCAACATTGATCAAATACAGGTTTTCAATATTATAAATTATAATATATTTTTTTCATTAAAAATTACTATTTACTGCAAGATCCTCGTCAGGGGGCATCTTTTGGGGGGAAACCCATATGTCCACACGTAAAATATGTGAATAAAATAATAAACTCCAAATAAATTTAGTCGTCGGACGTAGTTTCAATTTTGTATGAGTACATCAATAATCAATATATTATCCATGATTTTCGTACATAAATTGCTCCAAAGCCGAAGTAAAAATGTACGTTTTTTTGCTCCAAGGAATATTAATAAAATGTAGGTATATTGAGTTCACTCCACTTTCTCTCTCTCTCTATAGAAATTATTTAAGGGACGTCACTGCACAAATGCAGGACTATCAAACAATTATTATTACATATTAGTTATTACTTATTAGGGTAGGTAACATATTATCAGTATTAATATAATATCTATTGAGAATTATAGTACAGCGTTATAGAATAAATTAATTAAATATTGTGTGTTATTTTACGCTTTCACCTTACAGATCCTTACGCTGGTCAAGACGTGCGAACCAGTGGCCGAAATGAGGACGTGCCGGTCGCCGAGGGACTGGTCGCTGTTGGCCCTGCAAAATGTCCGCACCGGCAAGTCGCATTACCTGGTCATCTGTAGATGTCCGCACACCAATCTGCTAGGTATGATGTGTGATAACATTAATAGATATTAACCATCGTGATTTCACATCGTGTGCACAGCAATTCAACCAAGAAAATTGCGTACCTGTACGAAAAAAAAACCATATACCTACAGGATAATTCCCTAAGCATATTATGTTCACCCACGTTTTTTTTTTCTAGTAATACGTTTATTCAAATTCAGATTTTTATAGTTTATAATAATATAAATACCCATGCTTAAAGACCATATTCTACATCTACAATAACTGCGATTTTTTTATCCCATTTTTAAGGAGTGTACTGTGACAATAGGTAGGTGCCAACTTAATTTTTCAAAAGAGATTCGTCCTATTTATAAGTGCTATATATTTTAAAAATTGTAGTAGGCAAGTAGGTGCCTAATTAATATTAATCTATCAAATCACATCTATTTTATATTACGTACCTACATTTTGAAAACTCAGAAACTACTCGTTCAAATTTTAATTTAAGTGCATCAAAATTTTCAAAACAATCATTTGACTCACAATTTGCAATAAAATGTTGGTTCTCATTTGGAAAAATAAGTTTATATCAATTACCACAGGATGACACTACTTAAATGGTATAAAAAATCAAAATCGTTTAAAATATGGTCTTTAAATATATATATTTAGAAATTCCAAAAATCAAAATTTGAATAAATTCATTATCAAAGGAAAAAATGGATGCGAGCATGCAATGCAAAATACAAACGAATTCCACTCGAATGCAGGGCGTATATTTCTCATATTAAAATCTTAAATATTTTCGTTGTAAGCGCGTACAATGTCCGTCGTAAAATTCAAAAAAAAAAAACATTTTTATCAGATTCATTTTTTTTGGGGGGGAGGGGGGTGGGGAGGGTGGTGGTTAGACTTTGACAACTAAGATTAGTAGCTTATGGAACTGTGTGAGAGGGCACTGTAGGGTTTTTTTAACACGTATATGTATGCGTGGCAAGGTTTTACTATTAGCAGACCCGCATGGTCACCCATCCGGGAACTAGCATTAGCGGGGCGCTGTTTACTCTCAGTCGCAGAACGCGACTGGTAGCAGCCACTATTAGGTTCTATTTTCTATGAATACTTAATGTTCTAATTGTCACTTTTCAAACTAGAAGATCTCAATGTATACATGCTAGATAGTGAATTCCAACAATACGTGTAAATTTACCAGTCTGTGTGGTGCGATTTTATTTTCTTTGTACATCTATTATTATTGTTTGCGATTTGTATAATATACTTACCAACGTCAAGTCGTCTTTTCGTACAGAGGGCCCGATGAGTCACGACCAGCCAACGTATGCCAGCGTCCCCGGCATCAGAGTATACGGTATGATGTGCGTGACGAAGAATAGTGGTGGAAGCGGTCATCAGACCACGTTGGCGCCACCGCTCCATTCCAGCCCCGCGGCGATAACCAAGCGACGGGCAAGGCCCTTGAGGACCCCCCGGTCTTTGGACGCCTATTACAGGAGGTCTTCGGAAAGTAAGTTGTTTACTTAACCCGAGTTTGATAGACGATAGTGTACGTTGAATTTCGTAACCTCACTTTATAACCTTTATATAAAAAACAACAATTGGGTGAACAATTCCATTCTCCATCGCCCATCAATATCAAAAGCTCGAGACACTAAATTTAATGAGTATTTCCTTATTATTTTTTAGTTTTTCGCTATTTATTCGAGCCCCTTAATTATGTCAGGATAGGCACCATATTAACAGGTATTGTGCTCTACTGACCCATTTGCTACAACGCATCTCTATTTTCTTTTTCTGAGCGTACAACATTTTTCGAAACTTATCTAAGAGCCATATTTTGTTTGTATAACAGGATAATAAAAATTAGTATTTATAATAATACCTAATGAAGATTGAAGGTAACAAATTAGCCATCCTTGACAACTCTTACAACATGGTGTTCTCATAAGTTGTTAATGTTTTACAGACCAATTGTTGCCACCATTCCCTTGGCACAGAGCCATGCAGTTTATCAAATCCGTGCAAGTAGAAGAGTCGCTGAAAAGTAAACAGTTTTAGACCATTTGTCATCAATACTGAAAACGGTTGAATAAAATTAAAATTTGATTAGCAAATACATTATATTTATTATTATACAATATTAAAATAAATAAATGTAATGAAGCCGCTCAACTTTTTTCTTTGCCTAAAAATGATTTAATTTATTTTTTTTTTTGAATAGATACAAATATACAATATACAAAAACACAATAATATAAATGTATTTTTTTTTTTTTTATATATACAACAAGGTGCTTTGTTTGTTTTAAATGTTCTATTGTACATAACACACCGGCTACAATTAATTTTATTTATTTATTTATTTTTATTCATTAAATAATTATTTATGTAAATGAATTCATAAAAGCATAATATTATTTATTTAAGTATATTTAATTTTTTTTTTTAAATAAATACAATACAAAATTAAAATTTTTAATGTGATTTTGAATATATAAGTAATATTATTATAAAAACCAAAGATAATTTACAGGAACATCATCAAGTTGTGTTGTAACTACTGTGGTATGTCACATTATAATTCTTAAGCAAACAGTTTTCATTAGCCTAGAAAATGGGACATATATCTTATTCAACCTCTGAAAATAAATACATAATTGCAGCACAGTCTTTAAAACATTCACAAAAATACTTTTAATAGAAAATAAAAAAAAAAATGTATGTATTCACTTTAAAACCAAAAGTATGATCGAATAATTATAAAATATCTAAAATTCTAAAGAAACAATTTCCTTCTTGATATTAAAATAACCAAAATATCATTTCTTAGATTTTTTTAGCTTCTTAGTCTTTTTATTTTTACTTTTTTTCTTGTGTTTATGTTTAGAACTGTTTTCTATTATTTTCTCTGAACTTTTACTAATACTTCTACTTCGACTCTTACTCTCAGAATGACTTCTGTGAGTTTTTTTAGGACTCATACTTTTTGAATGACTTCTACTTCTCGAATTGCTTATTTTTGTACAACTCCTACTTCTTGAACTACTATAACTTTTATTTCGACTTCGGCTACGACTATAACTCCTGGAGCTTCTACTGGAAAAAGATCGCTTTTGTTTTCGGCTTCGACTACGGCTACGGCTACGACTTCTGTCATTCTCTGCTTTTTTATTAAGTTTTTGAATGTACTTATGATACTTAGTCATACTTAGTCCATAGTCAATCAACTGCATTGGATCAAACATGGGTGGCACTAGGTATGATCCTCGACCTATGTATTGATGTGAGCCTTTGCCACGATTACCTCGCCAATTTCCTCGCCAATTTCCTCGGCCTCGGCCACGAATGTTTTGACTGCGATTTTCAAAATCATTATTAATATTTGCAGAATCTAAAAAAAAAAATCATGTCAACAAATAAAGTGCAGTTAAAAATATTACAATAACAGTTGAAATAGATGTTATATAAATTATATGTGATAATTTGGTATATGCATAGAAATGTAAAAGAAAATATCTTATAATTTGAACATTCTGTAACTACTCAATTTAATAATAATTGCTATGTACATAAAAGCATGTTATCAGTGTAATAAATTGTTTATGAATTTTCTTTCAACTTGATAAAATGCCATTCATACTCACTAAAAATTAGTTTGAAAAGTTGTCAACAAATTAAAGAAATATGGTGTTTTTTTACATAATTTTTAAATACAGCGAGTAGAACAAGAAATGTATGTTAATATAACTATATAAATTTTACAATAAATTGTGGTTTTTTATACACCTATTTGAAACAGTTGAAATTTAAATTTAGGAAAATAGTAAAAATTGATCATATTATCAAATTACATAAAAAGATATTCAATTTATTAGACATTTTAGAAATATTAGAATAGACCAGCATTCAAACTGGTACGCATATCACTAGTGGTACACGGAAGACTGCATGGTGGTAGAACAGAGAGTAAATAAATAAATATTTTTAATTGTCTTTGAAACAGTTAATAGATAAATATAAATAAATTAAAAATAATATTACTTAAAAACTAATACAGTTTTATTAATGAATAAAAAATAAATATATTTTAGTATTTTACTGCTTTATTATTTGAAAAAAATGTATTTCAATTTTGGATAGTTATATTTTTAATCATAAGTGGCATGCGACAGATTAATAATGCACATGAGAGGTACGAGAAAAAAATTGGAGAATTGCTGAAATAGACTGTTGTATTTTCTGGTATTATATTTGCAGTATTGGATAAGTTACTTTTAAAAAAGACATAAGAAGTTAAGTTATTTTACTTGTTACATTAATAAAATTGTAATGAAATTACTATACTTTTCAATAAATAAAATAACTAAATTATTTTCATATTTTAAAAAAAAATTTTCATAACAGAGTTCAAGAGTACTTCTCTTATTTTTTATTAATGTCAATATACAACTAATAGTAGTAGAAATAGTATATTTTGAACAAGATGTCAAAAAAAATAAATAATGTATTTTAAGAAGAATTATTTACATAAAGTACAGTGCAAGAAACAAGTAAATATGTTGTCAAAAACATTGAAAACTGAATTGTGATAAAATGAAATTTAAAATAATATTATATACTTATTATAGATATTTATATACTTAATTTTAATTCTCAATACACATTTTGAGGTATATTTATGGATAATATTTTAGGAATGACTTATTAAAAATAATTTCCATTATTTTTTTGATACTTGGAAAAAATTATAACAAAATGTAACGCATTACAAAATAATAATTACAGTAAAGAGTTACTTTTGTTACGTAACAATTCTGTACATAAATGAACTATTAAGAAATATGTAACCTAATATAAATATAAACTGTAAGACCAAAATATTAACTACTTAGTTTATAAACTTATTATATTATTTTATTTATTAATAAAATTTACTTTTTAATATATTATGTTGAAATGGTTTCCATTTTTCAATCATTCTTTGTCTGAACGTAGATTCAATATCTCTGCATTGAACATTCTAAAAATGTATAAAATTCATGTAAAAAATGTACCAATAATGTTATTTTATTACTTACATTTGTATTGGTATTATTTTTTTCAGATTTTTCTTCCTCATTACTTTCAGGATTCATTTTTGACTAATACAAAAATAATTTATAAATTTTATAACAAAAAATTATTATTAAAAAAGGTTATAAATGTACTTTGATTCGTGTAAACAACTCTCCTAGTAAATGAATAGCTTCTAGTTTTCTTTGTGTTTTTAACAGAAGTCTTTCTTCACTTGCAATTTTTTGGTTCATTTCATCTGCTTCTCGATCAACAATACGCTTAATACGATTTGCTTTACGTTTTTCTTCTCGTAATTTACGCCTTTCATTTTTTTTTTCCAGTTCAAAGAGTTTTTTTTTCCTAAAAGGTAAATTTAAAAAAAATTAATTATATATTGAACATAAATCTTTGATTTATTAAATTATTAAAGTATTACTATCTTACTTTTCTTCTTCTCGTTTTTTTAATTCCTTTACTTTTTCTAGTCTTTCTGTTTCCTCTATTAATTTTTTCCTCATTAGGAAACGATCACGGCGTTCATGCCTTTTTGTAATCGCACTTAATGTCATGTGTTTTGTTTTATCAAAGTCCACTTTAATATTAGCTGTTAGTGCTTTTGTATCTGTGATTAAAGCCAATTTATTACCTCTTAATGAATCCATTGCTTTTGCAAAAGCTGAATAATCTCTGAATTGTATGTATGCATCACAAATTCCTACTCCATGAATAACTCTTGATGGGTCAGACGCAGGCAAATCAACACGAGCTACTTCACCAAATCCATTGAAAATTTTTTTTAAAATAATTTCACTTGGATATTTTTCTCCGGGTTCAGTCAACCACTCCAAAGGTAAATTTTCAATGTGTAAAGTATCAGGACGCTCACCGGGTTTTAGTTCATTCATATCTTTACTATCACGAAAATATGAATCCCAATTATGACGAGTAGGAAAATCTGGTTTAGATTCAATAGCACGCACAGTTAATAGATGAGAAAATCCAGGAAATTTTATCCGCCTATCACACAAACGAGATAACACTGTTGACAATCGTGAACGGTCAGCTAATTCTGCGTCGAATCTAAAATCAAATCAATAATATTTGTTTATAAATATGGTTTTTGAAGATATCTACACAACAGAGGCGGTTTGAATGTATTATACAGGAAAAATGGAAAAAATATAGACAGTTATTCCCCCCCCCCTCATCCCATTAAAACCACAAAAATGAGAATTTTTTTTATATATGTTTAATAACTTTTCAATTAAATTGTTTACACTTTCCATAACTCTAAATGATAAATATGGAATATTTTTTTTAGTTAGCTATTAATTAATAAAACAATAAAACATTTCAATTTTACTTAAAAATTTATTGAACATTTGATTATTATTTATTTTTTATTATTGAAAGTTTTTATTTTTAATTTTGATGAATTGATTGTCATGTAACAATTAGTAACACCCTAAATATAGGGTTTATATCATTACAAAAAGATGACTTTAAACTTTAAAATACAAAAAAATAATTATAAAAATAACTAATGTCACTCTTTTAAGTTTTTTTTAAATTTTTTTGCTACAATATGAACTACTTATGAGAAATCTTACTTTAAATTTACAGTCCTTAACTATAAAAATTAAAAATTAAATAAATTTAAAATTTTTTTAAAAAAATATATTAAGATTTATAAAAAATAAACAAAATACAAGTCAAAATACTTTATTTGTGTATTGAAAATAATGATAATAATTAAATGATAATATAAACATTTGGTGAAAATTCCATGTATCTGCGGTTATCATTTTAAGAGTAACACCAAAAAAAAAAAATTGATTTTATCAAAAACTGGTTTTGCATAAGAATTTTCCAAAATAAAATATTATGTTTGCAAATATTTTTATTATTTATGAATTGTTTTATGAATTTATTCATTAACTATTATTTAGTAATTATTTTATTATTATTATTATATTTTGATGTATTGATCATTCGAAATATTTTATATTATATACTGTATGTTTTAATTTTTAATTATTTTATCCTGTGAATTTAGTTTCTATGAAATTGTAAATACACCTCCTAATAATTATATTTATTGCAGTTGCTAAAAATTAAGTTAAATTGTATTCAATATTTATTTTAAACATTAAACATCTTTTGGTTTTTTTAATTTAATGATTCTTTAATACTTGATTTTTCAATTTTTCAAAAACTATTGAACTTATTCAATATTTAAATATGATATATACATTAAATGATAAGTAAACCTAAATATTTAACTGTAATTAAATATTTATAATGTTGTAATTAGCGTTTAAAAAATATTTATTCAATCATTTTCGTGGGGTTATGAGTGATATTTTAGTCTAGAGTTTTTTCTTGAGGATTTTTATTTGGCATTTCTTTTAAAACTACTAGAAATGTTTTACGTACCAACTAGATTCACTTTCCTATAACAGAAAAGATACTAAAGTTGAAAATCAAAGCTCTTTTTTAAACTGATAACTGACCATTTAGCAAGTATCTATACTCATATAACTTACTAACTTTCAAATATCGAGATAAAGAATAAACTTTAGTCTTTAATATTATATTAATGATACAGTTATTGAATGATCTTGCATAGACATGTACATAATACCTATATTCTTTATCTTGATGCTTTTATCATTTTTAGCCAAAATTGTCATTGATCACTTTACTTTATTAAAAATTAAAATTAAACATTGTGGGCAGTGGTTAGCACATGCTCAACCACAACCACCCACCTATAATATATTAGTGGTATAATGTACCAAAAACTGTATACTCAAACCGCCTCTGTTACACAATTTTCTAAAATTTCTAACCTTATTTATTACTAACCTTATTAATTCTGAAGATGTTTTTGCTACACAAAGATGAGAAAACTTGTCTGGATCTATCCATTCTTTTAAGCGTTCCATGATTTGCCAATTGGAAATTGTTGTTTTGGTTTTGCCATCCAATTGAACAGTAATCAAAATCCGGGCATAAGGTTTCAGAAATAAATGTAAACGAGGACATAATGGAATTGCATCTGATTGATCAGTTACCGTTTCAAATATAGCCTGCAATATAATATATTACTGAGCTATATGAAATACTTGAAAATAAATAATTTAAGTGGTCGGTGTATCAAAATACAATTTTTTTTCTAGCAATAAAATGGTAATTTAAAAACACTATTCACCAATATTTATTGTAACTGTTAAGAAAATGAACATAAAAATAATTAAAACTTGAATTTAAGTTAATATAATAATTATGTTGATTTTAAATGAAATAAAAAAATCATACATTATGTAAAGATAATGATTTATTAATACAGTTTATTTTATTTTTTAGTATTGTTATTTTAGTATCTCTATAAATATAAGTAATGATTTATTTACAGTCAAAAGATAGTAAAATAGATTAAACTAACTCAAAGAAATTAGTATTTTAATAATTTTAAAAAAATTGTAACAAATTAAAATAATTTGATCAACAACTCTATATATTATTTTATTTCCTATATTTTTATATTAACTGATTTTAATTTATAAATTTAACTTTTGTCTAACTAAACAATTTCAAAACAAGATGACTTTTTATAAATTCACATAAATACCTTTAAAACAAATAATTACAAAAAAATCTTAATTTACAGATATCTACTAACAGAAACCCTTTATCTTATCAGTCTCATCAATGTTTGCAATTCAAAGATTGTACTCTATATTATTTGTTATTAAAATAAATATTTTGTATTATATTTAGATGTTTAAAAATGTAATTAACCTGTTTTGAGTTCATTTTAACGACTATTACACAGCCAAATTAGGTGGTCGACATTCTGGTCCTATTTATTGCAAGACTTACAAATTGTAAGTTACAATTATATTACACATATTTTTTTTATATTTCTTACTCATTAATGACTCTTGATTATTAAAATACGCATAAGCACTGATACGTAAAAAACGAAAATAATTAAGAACAAAACTGGAAATTAAACAAACAGTTAAATTGAAAAATAGTTCTGTTCGTGGAAGTATGGTGTACCTATAATCAGGTAAATAAACTTCCTATATCCGCGTACCTATAGTAAATTTTTAATGGACAGTGATAATTGGTAATATTTAAAAAAATAATAAATATTATATTATCTACTATATATTTAATCAAAGACCGAAGTCATCGAGATAGATAAACAATGCTATTGTTTTTACAGTGATAAGTTATCATTTATTATCAACGGTACCAACATATGTTTTTCGACACTCTAATTTTTCCAGTCCGTGAGCATCACCCATTGAACTAAATTTGTATTCACCGCTATACACGGCGTTTTCCGTCGCCTTTCGCGTGCTGCGTTTTTCAGTGAACTGCACAAGCAGACTATTTTAGCCGTTAGGTGTAAGCAGCATATCCCATGGACGGAAATCCGTTACAATTTCCGAGGGAGAGGGGTGGGGGTGGGGGGCTAACGTCATTGTGAGCGGTGAGAGGGCTTCGATCTCGCACAACTAAAAAGCTGTCCGTTTTTGGGCAGAGTTGAGATTCCCAAGCCACCCCTCCCCCATTTCTACAAATGGCGTATCCGTCAGCGTATTCCGCCTCGTAAATTACACATAATTATTTAAAACTATTGCATAAACTCGGCTGTCATTTACTGTCATCAGGTCATCCGAATCCCAATTTAGAAACACGTACAATTAGGATTTAATTAGCTCTTTTATTACTTCGGCGTTCGTCCGTCAAAACGCGGCGGATCACACGATCACACACAATAGTCACATATTTTATGATCCGCCGCTCAAATGTAAAACAAAACAATGATTATTGAATCTGACGGAAAAAGCTGAGAAATACGTGGCTTACAAAACGCGACGGAAAACACAGTAAATAATACATAGAAGTCAACCCGGACGGTGATTTTTAAAATATTATGGTTATTGAAAAAT
The DNA here is from genome assembly GCA_014851325.1 of Pentalonia nigronervosa. Classification (NCBI taxonomy): domain Eukaryota; kingdom Metazoa; phylum Arthropoda; class Insecta; order Hemiptera; family Aphididae; genus Pentalonia; species Pentalonia nigronervosa. The sequence continues at coordinate 188,148 of JACXSJ010000451.1, read as the reverse complement.
CTGCAGTTATTTTAAAATATATATATATAAAAGTTTTCGTACCTTTTATAATGAGCTTTATATTTAGAATAATAGAAGATCCATATGTAGTTGTTTCTGATACCTGTTATATCGTTCTCATATATATGTCATATATATGGTGGTCCAGACCGACACTGTCTTTTCGTTTGTTTTTCGTAAACATGTCTGCATATTTATACGTTGTTAGAATGTTAGATTTCATTTTTCATTTCTGTCATTTTCACCTAATACACGATGATAGTAAGACGCGATAATTGCAATACCGATTCGTAACAGTATTTTATATTTTATAGTACTGTGCAACAATAACTCTATTATATAAATAAATATGTATCTATAATGCCTTTGAATTAAGGAACTTCAGCTCACCTAATTTTTTTTCCATATCCCTACGCTTATAAATCTATTTTTAGGACATTATACAAATATCCACTTTAAAATGTCAGTTTTTTTGTAAATAGATTATTTTTTTCCACTGACCCCACCACCACCATACAAAAGTTGTGTATATTAATATTATGCCACTTGCCCACTATCCACTGCCCCCCCTGGGTATGAGTATCCTTTTTAATTAAACCTCTTAAAACTAAAAACTATTTAAGTTTAGTTTGTTAGTACGTATACATTGACGTATGTATAAGTTAACCAAATATTTTACATAATTTACTATAAACGGCAATACGCGACACTCAATGATAAGAATCGTCCACATAGTCCCAAATAATGTAGTGGTCGCCTATCAAATATTGTAAATATAAGTTGCATAATAATAATGGCCCCTTTATATAGCGAATAACTATTTTTTAAGTATCATATCTAATTGCGTGGTAAATAGTAATCATTAATTGTTTCTAATTAACGTGTATTTTTTAAACACTTCGTTACTTCAATACCATAAACGATTAAAAACATAAAATATTACAAAAAAGTAACTATAGGCAATTTATATATTAAACTGCCGCGCCGCGCTTATAGGCAACCATTTGGTTTTTGCGGGGACGAGTGTCGCGCATTGTCATTTATAGTAACTATTTGGTATAAGTCTATAAATGCAGCACGAGTACACACTTTACTATTTTGTAAATGCAAAGTTAAAATTCTATTTCAACTGCAACTATATATATATATACATTAAAATACAATTTATATTTAGAGGTGTGACCTAGCCAGGCTAGCCACTATATAAATCCTTTTCGAATCTATATCGATATCGTGCCAAAATAATCAAAATTATTGTAAGGACTCGTTTAGATTATATTGCTTATCCCACGACCACCATAATGCATAATATATAGGTGTGTGTGTATAAATATATTATATATAATATATATATATATATAGAGAGAGAGAGAAAGAGCTCTGATGACGAACGTTATTTTCATTAAATGAAAAACAATAAGCTAATTTATAAGATGTCATTAAAAGATATCAAAATGCGTTGTTGTCTTCGTCGATCGGACTGGTCAACTTTATATATGTTAATAACATATTACGCGTAGGTACTCAGTATTTCAGTGTAAAAATAATTGTACGGGTAATTATTTTAATTTCGTATAGTAACTTCTGACGTCAGAAATATTATCGGCTGTATAGCGTATAAACTGTTTGACCACGGCGAACGGTGTGATTATAATATTGTATAATATAGCTAGTTGGCATGACATTATGAAATAAACATATTATAGTGACCGACAGTAATTGTATTTGTATGCGTCTATACGTCGTGCGTGTAGGACAAATTGTTGGGAGACTTTCAAACACAATTTAATTTATTTCATATTACATTATATTTTTTCTTTAAATAATATATTATAAATTATAATATGTAATTTATAATGATGCTGTTAATTGTTAGATATGACTATGGATCACTTAGTCATATAGTCATGTAGTTCACTCTTGAAAAAAAAAGATGTTCATAAGAAGGTTGAGGGTAAATCAGTTGGACAAACAATGTGGGTAAAATGTAACTTATGGATTGTGCATCGATTATTTTTTCAGTATTAATTTTTTTTTTTTTTTTTTATTGTTCATTATAGCTTTGGCAACATATACCATTAGCTTTGTAGATTAAAACATTATATATATATATACATTTGATACAATTGGTTACAATAATAATGATATAACTATTTAGTTATTAAATGTTTTTCTCTATTTTTATGGTTTTGAAGAATGACGAGATGCTTTTTGGTTGGCAGTCGGGTCCGATTATTTCGTATAGGTTCGTTGGTATGTTATGTTTTTCCTTTCTTTTTCGTTTGATCTACCTTCAGTCATCAAATGTTTTACTGTGAGGGTAACTCCGTATCAGGTGCATTCCACTGGTGGTTGGTTTTTTATGAAGTGACCGTGTATGAGGTGGATGTGGCCGATTCTCAGTCGATTTATTATTATTTTATTAAATTGCTTGTAAATAATATTATGTTAGTTTTACATACATTTTTATTGTTTAGTAATTAAATTATAAAATTATTTTAATTATTTCAAACAATAATATTTTAGTAGTGTTAATTTTATAAATTTAATATTATAATGAATTTTAATTCAAAAAAAAAAGTAATAATAATTCAAAAATAATTACTACCTAATCAGTGTATAGTATGTCTAGCATTACTATATGTATATAGGCAACGATAGGTACTTATCTTAAAAGTTATAGGTAAAAAATAATAATAAATATTACAGATAATTATTCCATAACTAAACCAGGTGCGTTTTTAATAAAAATTGACTTTAAATTAAAAAAAGGTCGGCAAGTAAGTATTGCTCTGCTATACAGTAGGTATCGAGTGGAGTCACTGTAAAAGATGTGTTAAATTTAAATTCAATGATATAAAATCATTGTATACAAAAAACGATTCTGAGCGAAGACGATCTGTCAGCCTATATTACTACTAGTATTTTATGTTATTATTACTACTAAAGTAATCCAATTTACTGAGTAGGTTGAATTAGTTTTTGCCGAAAACATTGCATTCAAAATTGTCATGGTGTGTATAAAATACAATAATATACTTTAAAAATTTCAAGCACAAATTAAAAATATTTTTCAATTACAACAAAATAACTAATATTGTTATTCTTCATTTACATATCTAATTTCGCCCAAATTTGATATTAAAATGTCTATAAAAAACAAGCATGTACATTTTTTTTAGATTTTTGAGTTACAATATTAAAAATTGAACATTTTATGAATTTTTAACTACAAAATAATTTACAAGTGTTCGATATTTTGATGAATTATAGTCAAAATTTGAACTTTAAATGCTTAAAAAAAGTATGCCTATACATCTTTAATAATTTTCAACTGCTATTATAACAACTTGAGAAACCTTGTATTCAATTTTAAAGCTTTTAAACTGATTGTAAATTTTAAAATCAATATTTATAGGAAAAAAATTTTAAAAAATCGAAAATTTCTCATGCCTACAATTAACTGAAATATTTTAAAAAATTTATGGTGTATAAAAAATGATAATCCCAACATTCGATGAAAATTCATTTATTCGTTATTCGTTTTTGAATTAGGTACAACAAAATAAGAAAATTGTTCCCTGAAGAGAAATCAGTAGTCAACAGATAAATATCCAAAGTCTAATTTTAAATGCTCATAAAAAATTAGTTTGAGTTTAGATTTAAACAAAAACATTTTTTTGAATTTTTGAATAAAAAAAAAAACCACAAATGTTCGTGATATTTAAGTATTTTGTCGAAATTTTAACTTTAGACGCTTATAAAAAACTTTTATGTAGACTTACGCTTAACTTCTATTTTAATTTTCACTTACAACAAGTTATGAGTTTATCGACAATAAAAAAAAATTTCTTATACCTATGAATACCTCAAAAAGAGTCAAAATATATTGAAAATGTAATTCGTATAAAAAATACTTATATGATTATTTGGTAAAAATTGCATGTACTTATCCAGTTTTGCGTAAAAATTCCCATTTTTCCTTAACTTTTTTTTCCCAATACTTTTAAAAACTATTGGGTATTTTCAAAAATAATCTTTTAAAAATACCTACTAGATTCACTTTCCCACCAGAAAAGATATTTGATGAAGAAAATCGAAACATTATTTCAATTACTTATCGTATATATAGTCAGAAAAGAAAACACACATCATTATAAAATCAATATATTCTTTGCCCGCTTAGAATCTAAAATAAATATATTCTGAACTTAAAGGGTCTATTTATTTAATTATATTATATTATGTTGTTAAACCTATATATATATATTATAATAATATACAGTTTATGGCGATCGTAGTTTATTATATTAAAAACATTATGTTGAAATATTGACTGTACCTATACCTGTGTAATAAATCAAACGGTTATACCTAATATAGGTTATATATATAGATACTGTAATCACAAAATAAAAAATTTGTAGACAACCCCAAAACTATACAGAAAACTAATGTTTTGAAAAGGGTTGCCAATGTAACGTGTCATCATCACCCCGTCATCGCAAAAATTGCTTTATTGACTGGTAAGTTGCACCAACGATTATAACCGCATTATCATAAACTTAAAATATATAAACACACTGTAAACCACCTCAAAACCAGCTATACTAATCTTTTGACATTGGGTGCCAACGTAATGTTGTACACCATCACATGTTTCCGAAGAAATTGCTGTATCGACTCATAAACTGTAACAACATTTGTAATCGTAAAATTGAATTTGTGGACGTAAATGATTACAAATGAGATTACAATCAATGGTACAATTTTTTTTGTGAATTTCAAATTTGTGGGGGCTAATGTAACGGACCTGACACAATGTCGCAACGGGTGACTATAATCAGCTAATAATTAACTAATGAATTTTGATGGTCTATTTTCCATGCATCATAACATAAACGACAATTTTTTTTTTTCGGTAATAAAATAATTATCGGAAAAAGTGATCAAGTAATTTAACGTGATATATATTTATGTAATATAAGACATTATATACGTATACAATTAACATTATATTATAAAAAAAAAATTGTTACGGTAGGAACCTAATTTAAACTTGGTATATTTCCTCCTCCTCTCCACATTGAAAAATCCTGGGCACGCCAGTTGCATGATCGTTTCGTTTAAAAATTAAAATCGAAATTCAGTAACACGGACCATAATATTATGACTTGAGATAACGGGACAAGTAATAAGATAACGGATTGATAACCGACGGAAGCGATGTACAGACTATTGTTGTCTTAGATCGCATGTACATGATCTAAGACTATATAGTGTACGAAGTCTGCGACTCTGTGGTGTGGCCATATAATAATTTATTGTATAATTAAAGTGTTGTTTTTTTGATAGTTATCACGATCGTTGTGCAAAAAAGGGAGAATTGCATCGAACGCGTGCACCGAGAACAATTATTATAACGAAATCGGTCGCCATGGATATACGTAGTTTATTATTTTAGAGCATATAATAATATAAGTACCTACACGTTTTCGTGGCATAGTGACTGTATTGTTGTTACAACTACACAACGTCCTCATAAGGGCGTTTCCTTTTTCTGAAATCGGTAAATCGGTAAATCGACGTTTATCCTAAAGTCTGATGGTTTATATAATGTATGATATATTCCACTCACTATTTTGCGCCCATCGCGATTTGAAATTTTTTATTGAATACTAAAGATTTTCAAGTAGTAAACCTATACTTTTATCAGTCGTCGACGTGAAGGTTAGACTTTTAAATTTTAAAATTTCACTGGACTTTGTTCAGGTACAATTTTGTTGAACAGTTTATTTTAGATAATAATATAACAGTCTATACAGTAAATAATTAATCGAATACCTACCTACATAATATAATATAATGCCTATATGGCTATATATATATATATATACCTAAATAAATAAATATATATATGCCATATACCTAAATTATAAAAATAAAAATGTATGTTGTTTGTACCTATATAGGTACTGCGTGAACACTTGCAGCACCTACTTATATGTTATATATACAATAAATCCTTCACACCACCTTTATTTCAATCGTTGTGTGCTTATTAAAGATCTGCATGGTCCAGTCTTTGTCGGTCTTTTTATTGAAAAGAATACATGTTTCAATCTCCGTTGGTCTTTTTATTTAAAAGTATATACATGGTTCAGTCTCGTCGGTCTTTTAATTTTGGAAATTACATCAGTTCAGTTACGGTCCCATCTAAAACTAGTCGTCCGGTTAGAATATTAACTGTCGGGCGTCTATATCAAAATAACAGAATCGGTTCAATTAAAATTTTGGATTTTATAGTATTCAATTAACTTTGAGTAATTTTAACATAGGATCACAAGGAATTTTTGTTATTATTTGTATTTATATTTTTCGCGTAATGATGGCTTCTACATTATTGATCGTTGTTAATATTTGATAAAAATAATATTATTTTAATTATTATTGTTAAACTACTGTGTAACATTAATTTTATAACAGAATATTTGTATACACTAATAATATACTCACTATGACTATTGATTAATGAGTAATACTATACACTTATTGCACTACCTATACAGTAAACAGCAATACTATACATAAAAATAGGTATACTATAATATAATAATATATATTATAATATACTGCACATTACACGATTGATATTAATTATTTTTGGATATTTTACTGTCGTCGTTCATGATTTGTAGCAACATTTATTATAAATATGTGGTTTTATAATAAACACTACTATATAGTCCCCTACTTACTATATTTTATTTTGAATTGGTATTGTGATAAACAAAATAATAAGTAATTAATAAAAGATTTTATAGTTTTTATTTTTGAATTATTTTTACATCGGCCGTGTTAACTAACACACGTATAAACTATCAAGTTATAGTATAGTTACCTACTATCTATCAGCAGATTTGATTAGATAGAATCTTAAGTCGTCACTCTCTAATATTTGGTAAGTTGTATTAAATAAAATAATATATATTACTTTGTGTATACTGTATAGATATAATATTATTATTGTTAGTATTATTCTTTCCAATTTACATATTATATGTAGTAGTTACGCACAATTTTTTATTACCTATAACTATTATTATTTTCAACTAAACATGAGTCGACTCAAAAACGGCTAGTACGAGTGTATTATACTAACAATCTCCGAAATTTAATTTTCCTATATATATTATGATAATATATTTATAATATAATCATTCCGTATTCGTGATAAATATAGGCGTATTATTGTGTACAAAATGATACAGAAATACGAAATATCACTATTGTAAGATGCCTTCGAACTTTAAATTAGTTAAAGTAAATATTCTTAAAAATAAAAGTTAAATATGTTTTATTCTTTTTTGAATTAAAATGACCAGGTAATTGCCTTAGTTTATATTTTGTTAAAACTAAACATTTAATAATTTTTATTTGAATCAAAATCTTTGTTAATATTCTCATGTCAGGTTGCATGATCAATCACTCAACAATTAAGGAATCGATAATTACCTAATGGTTCCTTAAACATGATTTAGTGGCCCATGATTGGTATATTAAACTTTATTGAACCATTTAATAAATAAAATTTTCATGCAACCCAACATTAGTCTGTTTCAATCTAATCCAGTTTTTGTAGTGTTCTAAGATATCAAAGTAAAATCTTTCAGGTCTCACCGATCGTCATGCTATTGCAACAATTGTTTGTTGTATTGTTTTAATCAGTTTGATCTTGGTTCCGTTCAAGTAAATTTTTTTCAAACGGTCTGGTCTCAGTATTTTTCAACAGTTTGAAAATAAAATGGTTCGGTCTCGGTCCAGTTTAATTATTTTAATGATAGTCCAGTCCAGTCTTGGTCATAATTAAAATTAACTGGTCCGGCGTGTCCGTACAAATACGGACCGTGCAGAGCTCTAGTGCCTATATACTCATATCATATCATGATATGTTAATACCAAAAGCTCGATAAATTCTGTACAAACATTAAATGCTTAAACGAATCGAGCGTGTACGAAAAGAACGTGTACTTACACAAATCGTAAATACACGCACGTGCATACACGCACAAAGATATATAATATGCATTTGGAAATAATTGCACGAGCTCACACAGTTACACCTTAAGTATAACACACAGCGAATCTGCAGTACACGTATAAACGTATTATTTTAGTTTGACATGTGGATTTTGTGAATCGTACACCGCATACTTAACAGGTTTAGCCGTACTTACATTGTGTAATGTTTATGTCACCTTATAAAATAGAGTACATATACCTACCTATAATATTTATTCCCTGTACGGTTTTTGCAAAAGTAAAAAATATATTTTAAAAGCTCAACTATAATTCGCACAACTTACGCTATTGGATCGTTGTATCGTTATAGGTATTCGATACTTTTAAATGTATTTGTTATTGTTATTCAAATAATCATTCGAAAATAATTGTATTTTTGTTTTTTATTCAAATCATTAAATATTAGATGGGAACCTATACTACCTAATAGGTACTTACCTACTTAGATAATATAAGATCACAGATGTTATAGGCTATAGTGCATATCGTAAGCATATTACATACAATGCATAAACGCGCGTGTTTAAATAACCACCGCACAATCGGCAGTTTTTAAGGTGTATAAATCCAATCCCCATATACCCCTTTAGCAGTAGCAGGTAGGTTTACCTGACTAAATCGCCACGATTTTCGTTTTAGCGAAACGTTCCGGGCGACACCCTGTGAAAAGCTCTCGAATATTAACCATGACCCATCGGCTTTAATAGCGAGCGCGAGCCCCCCAGGTCGCGTGACTTTTATTTTAATAGGAATCCACAATTTAAATATAAAAACAAGCCAACGCTGTACACCACAATCAGACGACCACGACATAATAATAATATATAGGTATACACGCGCCATATTGTCCCAGAGTATATCATATATTATAAAGATACGTGGACACGTGGTTATTAATTTATTATTACACAAAAACAACACTGCACACGACGCCACCAAAAGTAGTATACGTATATTGTATATGTATCATTATCATACTCGTCATCGGGGCAATTTAAATATTTGAGTCGATCGATTTTTATACAATCAAAGGATTTTGACGTTTATGTTATTATGTTGCCTACTGCTAAGTGATGTTTTGTATAATAAGTATAAAACAACGTAATATATATTAATATATATACATTTTTAAAGCCTAGGCTTGAAAATTTCATTCAAGTTTTTTATGAATTGCTCTTATAGAAACTTATTAATCTCAAAACTGCAAGGGCACAATTTATTTGTACAGACATTTCAAGTTCAAATTTCGACGAAAAATTCTTCAAATGATATTTTGTCATAATTCCAAAAGTATTATTTATAAGAATTTGAAACTTTTCGCCACTATGTAAATTAGTATTAACTTAAGTGCTTTTCGCAATGCAATTTTCAAAATAGTTAGATTAATTTTAAACTTTTTGATTAACCATAAAGACACAAATTATTCACCCCGACTCACTAAGTCTAAAATACATTATAATTGATAATAACAGTTACTAATGTCTAATATTATATATATTTATATGAAATAATTGTATAATTATTATCATATTATAAAACATTATGTACATTCAATTTGTTTTTGACCAAAATTAGTCCAATAACCTATCGTTTAACTAATAATAATTACCAAAAGCAATATAAATAAAATATTCTTAAAAATTTTGATGACAACCCAATCATTTTTCGTATGCTATAATTTATCATTAAATTCAAATTAAACACACCCATAACAGTGACCCACTCAATGACGAGGGTTACTCAACACTTACAAATATACAGCAGAGCGAGTTCCCAAATTTTTTGTTTGCAAATTATTCTTATAATTCTTATATAGGCACACGTTTTGTGTAACGTAAGGAAAAATATTGGAAAAAACAACAAATTTTACAATATAAATTGATAAAGTTCATTTATTACCTTTATTGCGTGTCGTAAACGTCTGATTTTGTATTTGCCAAAATATAGCAAGTATATAATATACCTACTGGAAAGTCAATAATCCAGTGCCCAAAAGTATATATCATTATTTATTGACTATAGGAACAATTTACTACACTATTATATATGTATAATATATATATATATATATATATATATATATAATGCGTGGTATACCTACGTATTATTATACGGCATCTACACGACTCACAGGCATGTTATCACGGACAATACATATATTCACGATGTTATAATAAACACGACAATTTCATACAATTTTTGTGTGTTAGATTGATGTGTACATTTTTTTTTGTGTGTAAATAGAATTGAATAAAAAAAATAATATATTTTACATGTTTTCGTGTATAAGAGTTATCAAACATTAATTAAAATACATCCACGAATCACGACTTCGTGTTCGTACTTCATCTATGTAATTCTTTATGCGATTAAATAGCTACACTAGTTCAAAATAACATCAGAATACTTATAGGTCATATTCTATGGTTGCTATGATCAGAAAAACGTAATAAAATAAAATAGATATAACTTATCTATATCTATTTCATTTATTATTAATTACTCAATTTAAGTCATATCTATAAACTGCAAAATTCTTCAACGCATCGACAAATTACATTAATTGAATGTCGTGTTATATTACAAAAATATATATAATATACAAATTCAATAAGTTTTTGTAGCTCTGATGGTAAATTAGCTAGAATAACATAAAGGTATACTGTGTACATGAATATATATTTTTTTATACAATTATTGAATTATTACACCATAATATGTCAAATGCCAATATAAATTTGACACCTCCTAAATAAACTAAACATTTTACCAACCCTGGTACAATTTCCCTTCTCCTAAATACGAGCCTGCCCTTATGTAGTAAATTAATGACATTTTCAAAATATTTAAACTAATTTAAATCTATTTATATTACGAACCTATTCACGCCATCTTATGCCTTGTCACTTCTCCCTACCCCTGGCTGTCTCCCACATGATGATTCAAAAATCATTTTTACTATACCACATTAAATATATTTATGGAAATTCTAAATATTAAATGTATTATGTATTTATGTATGATTTAAAAATCATATTTTATTTATTTCAACTTTTATTAAGTAGGTACAATGATTTTCAATAATTTATTTAATTAGTACATCCATACTTAAAAAACCTATGATAAATCAAATCTAGGCTAAATAATTATATCTCGGATTATTGATCAGAGCAAAAAAAATTTACTTTTATGGATTTTTTAAATAAAACTATCTAACAACGATTCTAGAATAAAAAATATTTTATTAAATAACTAATTATAGACTATTAACATATACCCGAAATATTTTATACATCAATATCATACAAGGTTAAAGACAAGACATTATTGTAGGGTACTTATAATACTATGATATCTTATACACAAATGTGTTTTAAATATACATTTACAGTAAAATATCATTTCGCATTATGCATCGGGTTGTTATAGTTAAATATATTATTTTTTTTTTTTTGTATTATACAAAACTAAATATTAAAATCTTTAGACAAATCCACTTCACTCTAAAGGTAAGGTTCACATTTTGTTTTTAGTGAAACATCACTGCAAAGACTTGGTATATATTCACGTTTGTAATTTTGCTCTTATGTTTTTTTTTATTATGTGTATTAATATTTCATACATATTGCAACATTTCTTTAAAATTTGACTATTCACATGCAAAGAATGCAGAAATTTTATATTATGTTCTTAGACAATTAACAACGTTATTATTGACGACTAAAAATTAAATATCTGTATTTAAATTACATAAAATAACTGATGACTAAAACTGTTATAAATAAATTTAAAATTACCATAAATAGAAGTTTATCACTAAAAATTGTCACAAACATAATCTATTACTATGATAATTTCACAAGAATCTATTAAAGGCTTGATTTATTATGTATAAAATGCATAACTCATATAAATTATAATTAACATGTAATTAAATTAATATTAAGTCAATAAATAAATTAACAATATTTATCGAACAACAGTTAATGATACTATCAAGATATTTAGTTTATTATGTTAATTCATGTTTGGTATTGCCAGTATTGGGAATTGAGACTACCATGAAAATATTTGACGATAACTATCATAATTTGTTTTATTTATAATATTAAATGCTCAATTTATTCTGGTAATTAAATGGTAAATAGATATTTTAATGTTTCTAACGGAGAAGGGTACCTAAAAATTCCATAAGTGTATTTAAAACTATAATTCTTTCAAATCTAGAGCAATAAAACTGCAGTGAATATACTATTAAAGTTGACGATTTATAAAATATAATATTTTATGAGCATAAACAGAATAATTAATTTAAATATCTTTATTAGATAATATATGAGCATATGCATACTAATATACTATAACATATTAACATAACAGCAATGATAAAAGCCTACTTTATAGTATTAAAAATAAGAGAAGAACGATATGATTGAAAATTATCGAAAAGAAAACCAAATACATAAACTATTTTCAGTATAGAAACGAATTCATTAGACAAAACGAGTATAACTTTGAACTTATGATAGACCTAAGGCTATTTACCTCGGAGGAATAATATGTCAGTAAAAAAAAAAGAATTATAGTTGGCAATAGTGCAGCATAGGTACTTGGCTAATATTACACTTTTCAATTAAAAGCTATTGTTAAGAGTTACTAAGATGAATTTGTACAAGACACTTGTGACTTATTAGACCCATAGTTTGCTATGGAGTATAGAAACATGGACATTATCAAAATCATATTCTAATGATTAAGTACAGATTAAATATACTTGAAAGAAAAGTGGTAAGAAAATGTACGGAGTAGTGAACGAAAAAGGAATATGGAGAACTCAAATTCACAATGAAATAGTACAGATCTTAGAAAATTAAAATATTGTGAGATACTAGTCATACAAAAGAATATCACTGGACCTAAAGACTCGAGAGAATATCCAAGAAGTCGATGACAAGATGAAGCAGAGAAAGGTCTCCAGAAGATAGTTTATAGTTAAGTATACGTAACTGAAGAAATACAGCTAAAGAAAAGAATGATAGGAGAAGAATTGAGTTTGAGAATCAAAGGTCACCATGGCCTGTAGAGCTGTAGCATTTGTAGGAGGGATAATATATTAACATATCATGTCCCTTAATAATTATTAATAGTATAACATAAAAGACAAGAATTATGTGAACTATATAAAATATTAATATAAAACATTATATAAGTATTATGTTACCTACTATAATCAATAAAAAATTAAAAATTAAAATCTTATTATAATATGTTTTCATAACCATATCGTAATTGATTGCTTGAAGGAAAAATAAACATGCCTACATTAATTGTATAACTTTTCCCGAACACGATTTAGTCCTCAATATAGTTATCATACAAACTTAAAAAATATTAATTTCATGACTAATACCGAATATGATTATAGTCCTTATTTTACATTAATCTTTTTTAATTATAAATTCAAAATAGAAGTTTTTATTAAAATATGTATTGTTTAATTTACTGAGTTACTTAACTGAAAAGTTTGAAAATTTTAGAAATTTATAAACTTAAAAATATTTAAATATCGGTACTAACCTATTATTTTTATCACAGATTATAATTTACTTATTAAATTATAAATGATTGTAAAATTATATTTTATTACTTTAATAACCTTTTTATTATAGACATATATACATATAATACATACATACATACATACACATACATATATACTCAGATGATTTTACAAAGTGCCTATTTGAGAAGGCTAATAGTTTATGTTTCTCATGGTAAATAGACCTGTGACATACACGTACTGACATTTCTCTCAATCTTTTAACACTATAGTTACTATAGTATTCAAATCATTATGTTTTTTTTAAACCATTTCATATACATAGCTAAAAGCTATAAATGATAACTATTAACTACTTGAATATAGTTTCTCTTTATACATTCGTATAATAATATTTAAATTTAATTTGTAAATGAATTATAAATTATAATCTATGTGTATTCAATAAATATCTGTGAGTATTTGAGTATATTAACGTCAAATAAAATGTATATTATTTTTTGTTAAAAAAAAAATCGATCGACATACTTTTGTCAAAATAATAACTCAATATTATCACAAAATAGATCAACTGTTAGAGTTGTATTACAAGATACAAACGTTTTGACTTCGGATACGTATTGGCATGTAAATTTGTGAAGAGAGGGGATATTATGTCGAATTGTAACAAATGTTCAGTCACATTCAAATTTCTATTCTTCGACATTTGAGATTCTGTTACACTTTAAGCATGTGACGAATGTCAATGTTTTGATTTAAACTTTAAAGATACCTTAGTCTGATTGGTAAAATAGAATTAAATTAATTTAAAAATATATATTATTTATTATGACGGTTCGAGACAAAACGAAAGGAGGACACGTCACGTAAAGGTAAAAAGTAATCATTTTTTTCTTTTCTCTCTCACTCCTCTTTGTCGCGCCAGTATTTTTTACGATTATTTATTGTTGTTAAAGGTAGCGCTCTATCGTTTTAAGGTCTCCGTGTTCGCGGTTCGCCCTTTGTTGGGTCAGTCAAAAGTTCGACACGACATCGTCGACAACGCCGTCACCCGTGGATGTATAATAATAGTTACATGCATCTGTAAAACAGTGTTTCTTTTTCCGTTAGATATTATTTTTTATTTTCATTAAAATTTTATTGTTACGTTATGTACTAGTTTTAATTAAAATAGCCATGCACTGTTAAACCGTAAACGTTTATTATTTACCTATTTTAATATAATTAAAATTTGTTTTGGGTTATTTCTTCCAACATCTCAATGTCTGGCCATCATTTTAGAAATTGTGTCCGAATCGCCAACAATGGAAGATGATAAAGAAGAAGGCCATAGACGGTCGTTCTTCCATCGGGACCATCGATAGCGAAGTGTTTATGATTGGGAGAACATTTTAAGAGACACGTAATTATAAACGCACTTTAAACCACGTCTAAAAATATTATTTCTTTTTCTTGGCAAAGATAATATCATTCACGCTGCCGACTCTAGATTCACGTGGCAACCATTCAAATCAAATTTCTTATAACGTTATCTAAAAACTTATTTAAAATTATCATTTGTGTTTAAAAAAAAATAATTTTTTTTTGAAATTTACTTTTTACAAGTAGAAGTTAAATAGTTTTATTAATACCTATACTGCGATGTGTTATATTAGTTTCTACGTTTATTTGTATCCATCAAACTATTACAGAGATTAAAAAAAATTGAAATGTCATCAAATAGTGAATATCGAGCTATTTTAATTGTAGAACACAAACTAAAAATAACCAATCGCCAAAAATAGTAGGTTCCTCCCCACCCCTGAAAATCATACACCCTAGATAACGTGCACGTTATAGAATGTATTACTTAAATCATTTCTATCGATCATTTCTAAGTCACGGTAAGGTAAATTATAAACAATTCCTTATAAAGATTAAAAACTTATACTTCAAAATTATTCAGAATTCAGAAAACAATTAATTCCCATGTTTAAACGTCGTGAATCGTGATGTCATATTTTTAATATTTCAGTTTTATATAAATGCATTTATAACTTTCAAGTTCAAACGCGTAAAGTGGTTAAATGTTTAGCAAAAAAGTTTTAAAACTTTTTTCAAAGCTTACCATGTTAAACATATATATGTGTAATGTGTTGATAATGCAGTTGAAGAATCAAGGTCACCGGATATGAAACTACAAGGCTTTTAGGAAAGTTTCTATATGCTGTGTAGGTTTTCTAATTATTACATCAAGAAATTGTAATGAACAAATATATATGAATAAAACATGTACGGTAAACATTCTAAAAGTCAGTGATAGTTTGGAACGCATTATGAGCGATCCTGTATGCAGACGTAAATATATATATGAGAATTGGGTCTTTAGGTTACAAACTAGTCTTTTTTTCAACTACGTCATCAGTACGCATTTTAAACAAAATTTACTTTTGTTCACTTACTACAGTTATAATATTAATATACTGATTACTGATGATATTATGTTGTTGCAGCCGAGATGATGGACTATGACGGAAGCGAATATTCTATACTGTTCGGTATCCGTCAGGTACCGTGTGATGAATAACTCGAGCAAAAGTTTCTTCAGATGGATTATTTCAGAAATATTCTGCTGCTGGAAACAACAGAACGAACTTTCCGAAAACTTGGGTAAGACCTGTCGCGGCAACACATTCTAAGGAAATTAGGCAAAGACTCTTAATGACCGTGAAATAATATATGCTTTTAAACATAATTTCGAACATAGATTTGACCTACATTCCTAAATGCCATGCAATCATAGTGGTTATTTAATATTTCGCATATGTTTGGCGAGTTGAACGATCGATTGGTGGTGTGTCCATCCCCAAGGTCACCCGCTGTCTCCCCTCTTTGAAGGTCACTATATTTTTCACTCTACGATTTATTCAACTCAACCCGACAAACATGTGATCGACCACCTTTTTGAATAATTGAATAAGAATTGAACATAAACTATCAATCACCATAAAAAAAATTAAATAAATCACTTTTATAATTCTAAGCAAATAATCTTATTTTTTCGTCCAATTCACAATTTTTTGATACATCGTCCATGAATTATGGTCATATTTTGTATACATGTTACATTGTTGGTTAAGAGTAAAACTTAGGAATTTGTCTGTTACATTGAAAGGAAAACACGGAGAAACCATAAAACTTCCACAAACCAAATTATGAAGGCGACAAAACCGCGCGCGCGCGCGCGCGCGTGTGTGTGTGTGTGTGTGTGTGTGTGTGTGTGTGTGTATGTGTGTGTGTGTGTGCGCGCGCGTGTGTTTGTGTGTGTGTGTGTGTGTGTGTGTGTGTGAATATATCGTCTTAATCAATATACGAGTATTTTTTAGGGTTATGCACACATTACCATTTTTCTTCTTGTCCAACAAGGGTATAAATGTCATTGACCTTGTTTACCTCCAGTACCGTAACGTATAAAATGGTTGTAAACTTATAAATAATGATAAACAAATAATCGAGGACATACCATACAACTACAATACGCACATCCAACAGTCGCGGTCGTAACGAATAAACGTTGAATGACCGTTATTCGTAAAAAGTAAAAATCAATGCGCACGCATAAGTTTTCCAATAAAGGATCAAAATAGATCAATCTATCTCTATTTTATAAAATAATTCATCAATTATTTAAGAACAAAACTTATAAGTTATAATGGTTCATAAATCATAATACCTAACTTACTAATCGAAATCAAAGTTGTTCTGTGTTCAATAACGAGATCATACCAGTAAATTTATTAATTATTACAAATTTATAAATAAATACTGATTAATAACAACATACTAATTACACATTTTTTTTGCAATGATAATAAGAAAATTAGTTAGGTTGCTATACTAGCATATACCTATACAAAATTATATATAACTTTTTTAAAACTTAAACTGCATACAACTGTTTGAAATGTTTTTATTTTATAAAGTGGGTTACAAACATTAATTGGCAGTAGAATATGTTGCATCTACTGCATACTTCAATATAGCAAACTCCTCGTTATTTTGAGAAGTATTCATAAAACAATGAAATAGTTTGAATTAAAGCAATATTTTAACGAGGAAAGAATATTGGTTTAAGAATAATGTAGGTCCTATGCTTGTTTTTCGTATAACACTTTTTGAACTTTGGAGCACTACAAAATATCAAACCTTTTATGATCTTAGTGATGATATTATATATAAAAGAGATAATTTTTAGTCACTCAGTAATCTTCTATAAATGATAGAGTCTTGAAAAAGAGCAATCAAATTTTAAATAACAATATATCACCATCAGGATGATGCGATCGAAGGGAAAAAGGGTGTCAATATACGTATGTTGTATATGGTATAGATAATATATAATAATAGTTACCTAATGCATGTATTAAAGAAACCACTTTATGTAAAAAAACCACTCATGTTTTTAAATTAAAAATGCATGCGAGTATACGTAATAAATAATTATCAATAACCTTCATACTGTCATTTAAAACAACATATGATGCTACTAGGCATTTTTAATATATTATTGTAATATAATGCATAATAATATAATATAATATATCCTAGGAGTGATGGGTAGCAAGTCAATCAAATTTTCATATAATTAGCAATATATATATATTATCACAATAATTCATAATACAGTACAATTACTATAGTATAATTTATGACTGATTCATCACAGTATTTTCATAGACGAGAAAAATATATTTTGGTTTCTAGATTGAGATAAAACATAACATTTAAGATAAAAAGATATTTCCGTGTATTGCTATATCAATTTTCTCGATATAAATTTCACAAGCATTGCAACTCATTCCGGCGTCCTGTCATAGCTTGTTAATTTTTATAATTATTATATTTATATTTATCTTATTTTATCCACTACACTCGAGATATTAATAAATTACACGTTAATTGATATTTGTTATATCAGTTACTGTTCCAACTGATCCATTAACGAGTCCTTTAGAAACCCAATTATTTTATAATACTCTTAACTATTGATATTTATCTTATTTTACTCAATGCACTGCTGCTAAAAATGACCGCCAGGTCGTGCGCGCTTCGTCGCATGGAGATACTCCATTGGACGCGAGAGCATAAAGTAAATATACACACACACACATGCTTAGAAAATCCCCAATACATGCTCATAAAATGTGTAAACGAGTACCTAATTAATCATAATTAATTAATGACAGCATTTAGAAATGCCAAACTTAATCTATGCACCCCTCAGATAGTTATGAATATATATTTTAAGTTTCATGCCGATTGATACAGTAGTTTAGGAGGAGATAACAATAATAAATTGCACGAACTGGAGGATAGAAGGGGGCGCTTCAATTAATTTTAAAAATATATTATAACAGTGAGGACCGAATAAAATCCGTATCGCGGAGTTTTGTTTTGTCTATATAGATTCTAGAAAAGTGGTTCGTTTCATTCCTTATTTCTATCAAAGTAGATGGTCACCCCCGAGCATGCGGTCCACAACAATTCTCTGGTACTGACAGTCGACGACGACTTCCTCCCTCCCCCCTTCTCCCTTTCAAACTGTTATTATATTGTTTTACCTGATAGACTACACTATTATTCCGATGTCGACAATGTTTTCCTCCATACCATATCCGACATGTTGTCGATTAGTGATTACAAATATATTATAGATGGCACTATTATTGTTATCATTACTATATAGTTTTCAGTATACGCTATAGATATTATATACTCGTGCATGACATTTATCGCGTATCTGTATCATACACATACGTACCGCAGTTGATGTTATATTGGACGCACCGACATGTTTGTATTCGTCTGTCTGTTTCCGGTGTCAATTGTATAGCCGTGAGCTACACGGAGATAACGCACTCAAATACGGCAGACGTGCTGGAACTGCAGCCACTTACGCTGCGGAACTACGTGAACTCGCTGGAGCCGTACAATCCGGAAGTGCACGGCTGGAGGGACACCACGCCACCCGTTATGCGATCCGTCAAGCACAGCGAACGGGCTACACAGCTGGTGACAGCCATCCGTATGTCAGGGCTACAAGACATCGAAATACTAGGCGTGCCCGATGGACACAGCTAACGACGGTCAGTATATTATTGTGTATATAATTTTTTTTTTTTTTTTTTATGTCTATACATTATTGTTATTATTATTATTATTATTATTGTAACTACAAAGCCCGTCCTTCACCGCGTAACTTATTGATATGAATTTCTGATTGAATTCAACAACTACATAGATCTATGAAAAATTAATATTGGAAAGAGTTATTGTGGAAGGGGGGGGGGCAATTGCAGTGCTATACTATAGGTGCTTCAGTGCTTATATAAGTATACTAGTGGTCCCTATTACACGTGTAGTTCGTGTAGTTTTGATATACGTGTATTAGTTCGTGTAACTAAAATTATACGTGTATTTTGAATACACGTGTACAAGTTCGTGTTATTTAAGTACACGTGTAAATAATAAATATGTCATAAATAAAGGTTTATATATTTTTATAAGAATACAATTAAAAATACAAAATTACAGATAAAAAGACCTTT
>JACXSJ010000451.1:113955-167819 GCA_014851325.1 Pentalonia nigronervosa | reverse complement strand
CCAATTACACGTGTATTTAAAATACACGAATCAATTACACGTGTATTTAAAATACACGAACTTCGTGTACACGTGTATTTTAAAAACACGTCCAAAATCGTTACCTCTAAAGTATACTAAAAATATTATAGAAGCGAAATGATCTATAATTATTATTTTTACTATTTGACCTATAGGTAGGATAACAGAACGAACAATTAGTAATACACTATTGTGCGATACATTTTGAGTTACGATCTCACGAGGTACGATGAATGTCAAAATAAATGTATAATTATTAAGTAACTAGTTTGGCATTTTAATATTTATAGACAAGATAGAAGAAAGGATAATATAGTTTGAATATCAAATGATTTAAATCTAAAAAATGACAAGAATTATACATAGGTAAAATGTATATAAAATACTGAGGAGAATTTTTGGAAATGGATAGTGATAGTTTAAAAAAAAAGAAGACTTAAAATAGGTAATCAAAAAGGATATGAAAACGTTAGTAGACTATTTTAAAAAAGCGACATTCGAAGGTCAGTTAAAAAAATTAAATTTATATTATTAAATATCTTTCAAATTGTTGACTTTTATTAAAAAGTGTATACCTAATTGAATTGACTAATTCTATAATAATATTTCTTTATATAAAGTCCAAAAGTCGTATAATATAATATTTAAATAATTAAATGATATTCTTTTCTGTCCATCCTCCACTCCTAATAATTTAAAATGCTCTAGTCTCCAACTATAAAATTCGAATCATTTATGATATCTTCAAAACATATTCTCAATTAATTGTGTGGTTTTTTGAAAATGGTTTTAACACTTCTAAGATTATATCACATTAATTGAATTTTGAAAGAAAAATTAAATTGGATTTATTCTTTATACAATCATGGTCAATTAAGTATTTCTTCTGAACGAATAAATCAAATCAATTTAACATTCATACACAGAGCAAAAGCAATGTAAATATTAAATTAAAAATGAAAACCTTAGATTGAAATTCAAAAATACCTATTATTCATAAATGAAACAAATTATTTTAGTTTACATATCAACAATATTCTTCATTAATAAAGTTGTATCTAAAATTAATATTATATTATCAAAAACAAATTGAAAAACAAACCACAATAAATTTATCCAGACTAGCGATCCTAAAATGGCACTTGTTTTGCTTCGCTTAAATTATATCAGCATAGAATAGGAACGTATAATATACTTTTTAACGTGACAATTATTGCATTTGAAAAATTAATTTAAGTAGTAGAGCTAATTCGTAATTTTATTTAAAATTGATGAATATTTTTTTTAATAATCGTTGTTATGCAATTTATTTATAATATTAATAACTACATTACTCAAAACTACCTAAACTTCTAATTAGAATAACATTAATAATAGTGTTTTAAATTTACAAACAGGAAATTTTTTTGCATTTTTACTAACCCTTTACACTTTTAAAGTACTCGCCAAAGTGTTAACTAAAAAATTCAAGTTTGTGTAAAGCCGTAATATTATACATTTTTTCTATTTATAGAGGCCAAAATGAAAAATGTACCTACACTTCCATTAATTATTTAAATCGCCTAGATGTTTTGAAATCTTGTTTGAACATTGAACTTATATCGTTATTTTTTTATCTAATATTGAATAACACCAGGTTATTAAATATAAATCATACATATAAATACTTAGCCTACATCGATTTACTGTATTGCTGTGCACAGGAAACATAAATTCAATAAATAAATTATACCTATGTATACGGACCAAGTCATTTCTGATTTAAACGTTACCAAATATACAGTAAAATATTAGGACAAAGTATAAAAGTTTGCTATTACATATATAATATATATATATATATATATATATATATATGTCATTTACCCTTTCCCTTTTACCTATTCATCCCTTCTATATCGCTTACCAGTTTCCCCAGAGGGTTATAATAATTTTGCGAGTAGCACGCTGAAAGGTAGGCATTTTTATACACATTTAACATGCAAGAAAAACACGCTGCAAAGTATTGAACACACACAACACCAAGAGTGGCAAATCCGTTTTAGGTTAAATCATGTGCACACGAATGTATTCAAAAATTGAACTTAAATAATAAAAACAAAAATATTCAGATTCAACTCAGCAATATAACGCTTGTTGTCGTTCATATTGTATTAAAATTGAAAAACATTCAGAAAACATTTGTATGTTTGGAAATGTAGGGAGACTACTACCATACTAGCTTATGTTACCTATTAGTCCGTTTGGTCGTTTCATGTTTCTATGGAAAAAAAATCAATAGATATTACGATTTATTTCTTAAAAACTTTCAAGTTAATTTCCCTGTAAACGATTACAGGCTAACAATCGATGTTACACATTACATACCATAGGTATAAACTCAAGGTAAAATACGTTTATTTTAAAGCTTGCATCATAGAGCCTATTTTCCTTTTTAATCGAAATAAACTGTTATTATAAATATAAACTGTTTAAGTGTTGTTTATTCTTATAAAGGTATGATGTAAAGAATGAGAATGATAATATTATCTGTTATTTGTATAATAGCTGGTACCTATACTCGTATGTTGATCATTTTCAAAGGAAAAATTGTACCTATTAAAAAAACTATATATTTACTATATAGTTTATGCCTATGATGTAAAATTATATAAGAATTTATAATTTATTATATTTTAGTATTTATTTTATTACCAATTTTCAACTTATCAAAATATATACTTCACATTTTTGTTAAACTTAAAAGTATTAATGTATAATTAAGACATGGCAATACCTAATGTTTAACTACGTCCGAAAAAACATTCATTTTCAAACTATAATAACTTTAATAACTATATATTCATAATTTAAAATATGAATCTATTAAAATAATTCCTAACAATATATTCAATTATTGATTTTAATATATTATTTTATTCTTAAATTATAATATATAAAAAATATTTGTGTTTATTTTTTGGAGAAAATTAAGGTTGTAAAGATAAAAAAAAAATTTTGAAATTTTAAAAAGTTTAAATATTTAAATCCTATAAATCATAATGTTTAATATAATATTTCTAACTATGGATTTTTTTTTTTTAATATTTTAAATATAACATGAATAATTATAAAGATTTAATAATTAATATAGCCTATATATAAAATATTTTAAACTAATTTAAAAACATATTTTTTATAATAATAAATAAGAAACAAAAAATTATTCTTTCAATAATGATTACCTTGTACAGTAAATGAGTTCTTAATTAGAATATTATGGGCATTGTGCTTATTGTAGATAGGTAGTTAATAAATAAAATATCTGACCTAAATTAAAACGACATAAAAATGTCAAACATCCGGTAATTTATCGTTTTAAAAATAGTAGATACTTGATGTAATTAAAATTATATTTTTCGAGCAATCAGCACGTTATTTTTTGGGGAACATAATTAATTATGAAAATATTAGGTAGCAATAAAAATATTGATAATTAAAACTATTTTTAATTTTAATCATCTGATGACCTTAATATTGCAATTCATTTAAATATTATTCCTTTAACGTATTAACATCTTATCATAAATAAATATATGTACATAAACTATATTATATATTCAATAAATTAAATTAACACTACACTTATTATAAGATACAAGTTTATAACCTTACATAATATTACTTGCATGTTTATGAACTATAATTATGAGATAAAAATACTCTATACTCAATAGTATGTGTACCAAGTGTTCTACTTTAAACTTAAGTATAAAATATTATATTATGTTAATTTGTAATAACTAAATACTAATATAACTAGTAAACGAAAAAAATTACAACTATCTTTCAAATAGATTTACAAATATTTTTTATGCTGATGTGATACATAGCTAAAATTAAATTACCTAAAATACTTTCTTTTTTTAAGTAAAAAGTGTTGAAGTAGATAATGTTATAAAGAATTATATTGTATAAATGAAAGTCACTAAAATTTAAGTTTATATTTATATATATTCACATGAATGTTATGTACGCGAAAATGATTTCAAATATCTTAAAGAATTTAAGTTTAATTAAAAATATTTAATGTATTCGCGTACATAAATAACTATGATTCAAAAAACTCATTTTTTGTTTACCCAATTACAAATATGTGTCGCAAATTAAATTGGACGATTTGTAACTGCCTTGTCTATAATCTATATTATATCTATATAATACATGCACAATAATTTAAAAACTTGGTTCTTGATACTAAAATGTTCTTAAGTTAAAATACTAAATTTTTAAACAATTTTAGATTTAATCCTTTTTATCCTAACTACTATTATTTATAAACTTAATAATTTTGTAGCATATGACATGACGTACCATGTCACTTAAATTCTCAGGTGAACACCTATCCGAGGTACAAATTAACATCAGTAGCGGAAGGAAAATATTATGTATCCGCTAAAATACACCACTTTAAAAAAAAATTATTCTTATCTATTATTGATTTGTCGGTTGTCAATAGATGAAAAATTTTTTTTATTTAAAAATGAAAATAAATACAAATTTTGTCTTGTTTCGTTTGTTTTTTTTCTCAACCAATTTACCACCCACTTATAAATATATGCTATACAATTGATTAGTCAATTTGATAAATAATGTATACAATTACATAATAAAACATTTTTTATATTTACCTTCGACAAAAAATTATCTAATAAGTAGATACCTATTATACATATTTTATACCTTTCAAAATGTATTGCCTACAATCGGTGTTATTCAGTTTTAAAAAATAGATTATAAGTAACCAGAAATTTTAGACACGTGAAAAATATAGGTAACATACTCTCAAACTACCAGAGTACTATACAGGGTAAGGGAGATAACTTGGTAAATAATAATAACAACATGTAAAAAGGTAGGATGAATGGCGAAAAGAGAGATAGACCGGCATGGCAAAAACATTCATAAAAACCTCGTAAACTACTTAGTAAACCGAAACAGCCCTTAAGCGCAAGAGGACTTTTAGCAAAAATCGACTGTCGGCGGCCGGTCGTTGGCCGTTATGACGACGACGGCAAGACAAGTACTGAAGTACGGCAACGCTCAAAATGACTATCGATATAGTCCCCAAGGATGGGCAACGCGTATTATATATAATTTAACGGTTGTCAACGTCATCATCGACATTATAGGTATCAGGGTACAGGGTGTTTGTTGGCGATGTATAATATATTATGTGTTACATAGGGCACAAATGACTCGCAAATGTACACATCAGTGATATATTTATCATGTACAAATTACAATGTAAAGACACGGGGGCAAAATATTAACCGAATATAGGTATGTATATAAATAAAACAATCAATAAGCGTAATTTCATGTAATGGACACGAAAACGACCACACCCTTTAGGTTTATTGGCCGTGTTACTTACAGTTCGAAGCAATCAAAAGGCTGTAGTACGCATACTGAAAATAAAACTCGCGGACTACACACACCCCGACGGTGGTTGTGTGATAAGCAGCTGATTATGTAGCCTATTAAGTTACGTCTTCCGGATATCACGCGTATACCTATATGATATTTTAATAATATAAAAGTTGTCTCAGAATTTACAATGTCAGTTTAATAAAAATGAAATAGTTGAAACGCCTCGAACACGCTGTAATGTTCCTACTACTTCCACACTCGACGGCAGTTTGAACCACTGCAGACGCATTCGGATACAATACGATTCCTGCCTATAAGTAATAACACCCATATATTATTGTATATAATGTAATATTGTAAATTCGGGAGGTCAAAACATGTCCAAATTTTTTTTTAGGACTGCGCAGTTTCAAACACGTTTTGACTCCCCGATTTTTAAAATACGAAAATAACGGTTTTATAAATCACGTATATATACGTGTATATTCACACTGGTGAAAATTGTGACAGAAAACTGAAGAGTATACAATTGAGCCATTCCTAAAATATCAGTTACTGGACGATTCTTTTAATAGTAATTGGTAAACACTCATTATCTCGAAAAAAGAATCATCACTGTACCTATTACATTTTATACAAAACAATATTGTCATTGAAAATATAACAAAATTATATCCAGTATCATTTTAAATTGAGTGACAGCTAATTTACTTGTCAAAGTTCAAAAGTATAAAATATAAACATTCTATTCAGACATTCGTCAATATGTTTCATAAAGACATACGTAGTACGTCAATACAATATTTGTCCTTTCACTGTCGTCGAGATATATTTTACACGATGCAAATATTTTGGCATGACTTTGTAGTTTGTACCCTTATGGCTTAAACAGAATATGTAGTTGGTTTTCGAGCTCTGCGTCAAAAAATATTCTGGCACTTCATATCTATTACTTCGTACGATTTACGCCATTATTATTGTTGTCATGTCATGTACTTAATGTTTCGTAGACCATAATATAGAAGTATACAGCAATAGTAGCATTTATCTTTGACATCCTTTTACGTCGAACTATTATGAATATAACATTTATATAGACTATAGACTTATTAAACGATTTGGCTAGACTTTGAGGTAATTGTTTACCGGACTCTCAAAAGACACGTTTTTTTTTTCATACAGCCACGTTTGCCAAAAACAATCAAAGAACCTTGTGGTTTGCACAGTACTTGAGCACAGTTAAGTTAACGTTATAATAAACTTTTTATTGTATACTTGACCATCTTATTATGACGGCCAAAAACCGTCATTAAAGTGAATAGATCTCACTATTCAAGATGCTCGCCAAATACCGTAATTTATTACTACAAATATAACCACCAGATTCCAATGTACAATCGAATTATTAACTTTCTTTAAAAAAGAAATAAGTGATTGGTGATTCCAATAAATTCATAACAGAAAAAATACAGTTGTGGCTTGGTGTGGCGCGGTCGTACGCTTAACTGCGGAAACGCTCCGAGTGTACGTACTGGCCGGTGTTGCTAGCTCCCGGATGGGTGATCAACCCGGGTTTTTAGCAACAAATCCTTGCCACACATACAAAAACGTGTTCCGACCAACTTGTTCCTTCACACATAGTAGTACCAGGCTAATGACCTCAATAGTTGAAGCCTTAATTCTAATAAAAAAAAAATACAGTAATTATAAAGCTTATATAATATGGATTTTAATTTTTAATGAAAAAAAGCGAAAACACGTAAATGTTGATGACATCCAACGATAACGTCTTTATTTGTTGTATTAATGCACAGTGGATTTTATAATATATTAATATAAAATGAATAATAATAACACGCGAATATGGAATAATGTATTGCTTTTTGAGTTTTGAGCATCGTTATTGGTGTCATTTCTTAATAATTAATTAACTAATAATGAGTATTAATACTCTTTTTTTAGCTTCTAGTAAATAACCATTATAACTCGGCAATAATTAGAGTATTAAACAAAAGAATAATACAACTTAAATATAGAAATATAGAATACATTAATAAAATGATGCTTTAAATAATATGTATCGGAGGCCTATTAAAATGTACAGCAATAATACTCATTAAACTGTTGGACTTCCGAAGACATTATAGACACGGATAGCAGCCGACTCCAATGCATATAAAAAAAAAAAATAATAATAATAACACTTCGGACAATAAATATAAAACTGTCCCACCGCCAAACATAGTTCAGTAGTATAGTCACATCATTATAATATAATGACGTTGATGTATAGGCTCGTCTATATGCTACAACACCACACTATCCGCCACAACCACACAGACGGATCAGTGATGCACAACTTTAGTATGACTATAAGCTCATTTTTATGTACATGCACGCACACTAAAATAAATAATTTATATAATATTATGCGCTGTATACATTACGCGTTTAATGCAAATGTGAAGTACAAACTATAAAATAATAAGCCAAATTAATGCTTCTTTTTTTTCTAAAAAAAATCAATATAACTTCGGCTCACGGTCACACATAAGTTAGATTAATGTGCATAGAAAAAGTGCAATTTTTTTTTTTTTTTTATGAAACAAGATATTACTTAACTTGACTCCCGAATTTGTATGCGACGCCAAAAAGACCCTTCTTTAACAAAAAAAAAATAATAATAACAATTGCAGGATTACAAATAGATTCGAGTCGAAAATTTTTATTGGGTTGTAGCCACGAAATGACGCGGTCGTATAGATAACCATATTATATACAGCTCGATAAAAATCATTTCGCGCGTACTGAACATTTTTAAACGTACACATTTTTTTTTTGCATTCGATATTTCTGGTGACAACAAAGCAACAGAGTTACACATCGATGTTGTATTGTAGCAACTGGATAATACCAATATTCTCTATTTAATATATTATTTTCTTTTTTTTGTCGCGTCTTGCTCGTGCGTCATTCAACGTTTTAACGCCAATATTATATTATCATTATAATTATTATTACTATTATGTTTGATAAAACAACACGTACGCGAGTGTATGCCACGACGATCATCTAATTTTAAAACACTTGTGATCGCATAATTTGGCGGGTCGACCTTCTCACACACTTTTACGTTGCACACAATTAAAAACGCTACAGCGAGTGATAGTAGAATCGCGAAGAATTAAATGAAAATAAGAAATATTTCTCAACGAGTCGATACATACAACCATAATACAGGTAATACATCTCTAAATCTATTATCTGTGACCCGTGTACATCGGTACTGTATATGATGTGCAGTCATTATAGGTACGCAAAACCCTTTGAAATCTTTATTTTTTAATGAGATCCCTCGCGCCCGCGCACGCGCATATACGAATATATATACGTATTTTATCGGATTTTGAAGTTTGAACAATTCAAATATTGACTTTACAGCGCTATAAAAACGCGTAATATTTTATTAATAGTGATCTGTCCGACAACGCTTCTCACCACGGCCAGCCACAAGCCCGACAAGATAATTTAGGTATACGCTGAAAAATGTAAATATAACAGTTTGTAAGTGCACAACAGTATAATTTAAAAATAAAGTATAATATATTGATCATTATTATTATAAATTATAATACTTTACGTAGAGCACATACTTATATTCTCATAGGCCATAGATCATCATAGTTAAGTTTCTTCTATCTTTTTTTATTTTCGTCTCGTATTATAGACTACACATTGATTACGAAAACCGAGAGGCAAGGGCACTTTAACTATAGATATTGTTCTCGTACATTACATTCAATAATTTATATTATATATAATATACCTACCTATTATATCAAAATTATAAATTCAATACATAGGTACCGTGTAGACGGGTGTTCGAGTGCTCGAGCGCTCATTAAACGGAAAAATTTAATAAATCGATAGATAATATTATGGATTAAGCAGCAGATAATTCATGTATAGAGCAATTATCAATATATTTTCGTATAATCGATAAAAATTTAAATGTACTGAACTGTTTTTAGGTTTTTTTGTTATAGAGTTAACTATTTCTCTGAATGTTTATCTTGATTTCTGTTGTTTTAACTCAATTTAAACTATCAATATCAGACTGCAGTGACCAACGTTATGACGGTGCTGCAAATGTAAGTGGTCGTATTATTTCTATTAAGAATGGATGGTTAAAGCCTTTACACACTATTTTTTAATGGGAGGAGGGATTTTCACTTAGAGCATCCAATGATTTTTTGAAATCTTGGCATCTATGATTCAATATACATATTGTGTACCTTCATTATATCAGAAAAGACTCGTAATTAATAACTACACACATACGACCGTTGATTATTTAAACTTATAATTTCGTAGCAATAATAAACATTTAATAATTATTATAGATATCCAAGACTCAAATTTATTGTATACTGACATACAGAATTTTAACGCCCTTCATTTAACTATTAATTATAAAATATTAATTTATTATTATATTTATAATTCAAGTTATTGTATTTTCAAATATCCAACTTGTTTATTCTTAAAATTAATTAAAGTTTTCCATTATTCAGTTTTTGATTATTAAACATTTAAACTTTATAAAAAAAATGAAACAGAAAGACTTTGTTGATCTTATGGAAAAACGTGAAAAATAGATGACACGGTGGCCTACTATTTACCTTGTATTATATAATGTAAATAGACTGATATTTTAAACTTCACGATTCTGACATAGTTGCCGTGATAATATGACATTGTAAACATAATAGTGTAACGAACAAAATGAGTGAAAACACCGCATTTGGTGTGTACTAAAACAAATACGTGCGATAGCGTTTCCGTGTTCCGCGGATTCTGGTCCGCCGATCGTCGAACACCAATGCCTGCCCTAAGTGGCGTACACACACACGCACGCTCCCCTCCGTTTCTCCGTGGCCTGGGAAGCACCCGACTCACGTTGATTAGAATATCGGCCAGTTAACTAAGTAAGCACATAATAAATCCCTCTCTCTCGCTGTCTCCGATGTGTCCGTCGACCATCGTCTTTTTCGCGTCGTTTTACGGGCCACCAAGCCGGTGACGACGTCACTCTTTTTCCACGCGTCGAATTTTACGCTCGTTCGGCTTTCTCCGCACTAACTTAACTTATCCAATATACTAAATTTTATACCTAATAAATGAGTCGGGATTTATTCTTATTATTATTGTTATTCATATTTCCTCTTCCCTACATTACCGATATTTAAAAATACAATAAAAATCCACGTCGCTTCGGCCCTATCAGGTTTTGGTTCGTCGTTGACCGCCTCGTTTTAAGGCAACAAGCGATCACATGACTTTCGGCACTAAATCACCTATGCCTTGAATGTCGACACATCACAATAAATCAATGTTTAAATTACGTCAATAAAAATGACAAAGTTTTTTTTTTTACGTCGGTTACACAATTTAACAATTATTACAATATAATTCGAAGAACAACTGGGTACTCGCCTAGTCTTAGTTATAAGAAAATAAAATATATTAAATATCTTAATCAAAAATCCAAAAGTATTTTATATATAATATTCAATGGTTCCTTATAAACGTCAAATGCCTACTACAAGTCTAATATAAATAGCAACCAGTTGTGGTTGGTACAGTTTGAATGATCCGTTTAACTTATAAATTTATATTAACATTTTACACAGTTATATTATTCAAAATGCATGACAGCACAATTTCACTTAGCCCTTCAAACGATGGCCGGTGGCCCTAATGAGACACAAAGGTATACTTACAATTAGTTTAAATACATAGACTGCAATAGAGTATAAAATAAAAATTCTACAGAGACAATTTTCACAAAAAAAAAAAAAATGTCTACTTTCGTTTTGGATGTGAAAATCATAATAGGGTGACCAACTGCATATTTTATCAGCACTGCACATGATACGTCATGTATAATATATGTTTGCATGTATAATATACAAACAGTAATTATTATGACGTGATCTATATGACTATATATATATATATATATATATATATATACGGCTAAAAAAGTAGTCGTATTTATGATTTCGCTTCCCAAACGACCGTCGACCATCTCCGAGTATAGAATTTAAGCCTACTTGACGATTAGAATATTATTATTATTATTATTGCACAGCCTCTGATTACACGGCCGTCTGTGGACGGGATAGATAAAAAGTGCGACAACACAATATATATTTATGCGTACATAATATCATACATAGACAGTTCAAAAAAGCTTCGTATAGAAGTCGCGGGGCAAAAGAATTTTAAAAAAGGCGCTCTGCGATAGAAGTGATACTGAGGTATAGTGGCGTGGTCGTCAGCGACGTGGAGAAAAAAAATGTCGCAAGCCACTCGTATATCGTCCAATGTATATTATTATATAATATAATACGCACCACAACACTGTTCATACATTTAATAGCTTTATGTATATGATGACGTGTATAATATGTATCTATATACTAACTACATGTGTCGGTAATTGATCGCGTGATGTGTATATGCCTATATGGATACATATACAACCACATGTGTATGATATATCTACCACCCTATTAATACCAAAACGTGGTATGGCTGATGAGCTTTATGAATATTTTAATAAAGATGTATGATACCTACCTGCGCATAAGGTCATCGTATAGGTGGATCGCCCGAGCAGGAATCTGAGAACCCTTGTCCGCCGTCGTCTTGTATAATATTTACCGACATACCGTCACTACAATATAATATATTATATACTCGACCCACTTTTTCGGTCTCGGTGTAAAAAGTTTTATGTACACATATATACTATATATTTTTCTTTTAATTTATTAATTTCCCTCCGTTTTTCATCTTAATCGAAAACGTAACTATCGCCGATGGAGCAAAATGTACGCGGGCCGCAAATATAATATACAGTAATACGTACACACAACCGTAGTATTAAGGGGGGGGGGGGGGTAAAAGTGCCTTAGAATGCAAAGATCACCAACATTTTTAGGGGTGTTAAATTAAAAGATGGATTTAAGTTTTTATCTTAAAAAATATATTTTACTTTATCAATCTTAAATATTTCATGACAAAAGAGTCGGATAAAATACCCAATGCTAAATTTTTAAAACAACGTACCGAACTACTTTAGTCTAATTGGTTATCATCGTTGGTCGTCATGGTATTCAATACCTACCTATATGCAAAGCTGGGCATTAACCAGTTAAAAAGTTATAAAACGTTACTTTTTTTTAAAAAATAACTTTTAACTTAACGAGTTAAAATTGTTTCCATATAATGCTATTTATGCGTCAATTAATTGTATTTGCACGTTAATTTTTTCCCTAATATCTTCATCGATTTAAAATATATTTTGTTTTAATTATTCGGAAATATCAAATATTATTTATAAATAATAATGTTATAAACTTATAACTTATGTATTGTATTTTAAATAGGCACCTACTTAATTGTACAGTTGAAGTGTTTTGCACTATATCCGGATTCTCTATAATAGTAATCAAAATAACGTGTGTATATATATACACAAACTTATACAAAATATGTGAAACGAAAAAATAAGGTATGAGGTTATAATATATACTGTATAGTAATAAGTTCAGACCCGGACTGGGTCGGCGAGCTACCGAGAAAATTTCGACGGGCCACTCAAAATATAGGCCGGTTACAACTCACGAGTGTTTGGTCGTAATTTTAATGATAATGAGAAATTAGAACACACATTAGTAGAAAATATAATTGAATCTAATTATTAAATCATGCCTACAGGCTATAGTAACAGTGTAGCCGTAGTCAAACGTTTTAGAAATAATAAAACTCTGTGGGCAGATACATTGCCCATAATTGCTTATCCGGCGCTGAATAAGTTATAAATTATAAATTTATAACTAATAACTAATAAATAATAATTTAAAATAATAATGCGATTGCATCATACTTAAAGAATATAATATATCTGGATAAGATAATGGATATTAAACAAAACGGGGGTGACCATTATTGAGAAAAGAAAAATATTACAAATTTATCCACTATCACATACACGTCTGTAACTCATTATTAATTAAAAGGACTAATATTTACTCAATATTTATGGCTTATATTGTTTTAGTTTGTTTATAATTGTTATGATGACAATATATAAAGGTAATTAAAAAAAAAAAAAATTATAAATTATTCGCTCAGTTAAAAAAAAGTTATCTATCTATTATTGATTTTGGATAATAGTCATTGTATTATATTGATAATATTTTACAGTTATGACATGATCAGCAAAACTAAATGAACTCGTCTTCGTATATTTTCACGATAAAAGAGTCAATTCCCGAGCATACAGCGAACGGTTTTAGTGTATAAAATGGTTTAAGCGTACTATGTAAAATTGCAGCTTCCCCAAAAATGATACGAAAATATGTAGTGTCGAACAGGTGCTCCAAAATATACCCATACAATGCCCTGGGGTGCCAACGATAGTATTAGCACTGCACGTCGCGCACTGCGTTTTCGGCGAATAGAATGTCTGTTGAAATATATATTAAAGGCGCGCGCGCGCTTAGGATACATGCAACAAACAGTGCAGCGGTAGGTATGCAAAAAGAATGGTTTTCATATCTTTACGGCGCATAATAATAATAATAATAATAACATGCTATTATAATATTATTTACCCTCGTTGATCGTAATACACCTATACATAATATACAACCTACGTCGTACAACGTAGGTACTTCTTTCTACTCATACATACCTATGTACGTAAGTGCGTCGAGCGCCGGCGGATTACGTCACGGCTGACGGACGACGGACGGACTCGAGTGGTCTGAACGACGACGACGACGACGCCGCCGTCTTTCCATTGCCCTGCCGCCATAATAATAATATGGCTCACGTGCGCCAGTGGTGCAACCCCGCGCGGAACGTAATATCACGAGAAAAAAAAAATGTCACCTACTTACACGTGCTACATAATATTTTTACTATACCTAAACCTTATAGGTAGGCTACCTATCATTAACGTCTCCGTTATTGTCCATCGTACGGCGCCTATATATAGACTTATGTACAATGTATAGAGTACTTCTCGTGTTACATTGTATTGTATTGTATTGACAGTTGACACTCACTATTAGTCACTTACTTACATATTATACGATTGCCGTCTCGTCGAATTTCCGCGCAGTCGATGGCGATCGACCGGGGTCAGCGAATTTTCCGTGTTTTTCCCAAAGAAAATAAA
Organism: Pentalonia nigronervosa; assembly: GCA_014851325.1. NCBI lineage: Eukaryota > Metazoa > Arthropoda > Insecta > Hemiptera > Aphididae > Pentalonia > Pentalonia nigronervosa. The sequence goes on along the minus strand of JACXSJ010000451.1, from coordinate 153,130 downwards.
CCAAACTCGTCGTCGTAACAGTTGAACGATCGAACGAAACCGATCCCGTATGAGATATATTATGTACTCGAAAAAGTGAAACACACGTTATTAATTGACGATAATTTTTTACTATTAAGTATAGGTACATAATCAATAATATAAAATAGATGGGTAGGTACTATAAACCGTATGTTAGTTCATAATAAACGGTTGACCGAATTAATGCGCCAAATATTATGGTCATCAAGACTGAAGATTTTTTTTCTCGTTTTAATATTGTGTTTCCAGACGCCGTTTTCGACTGTTCAAAAACTACGACAGCGATTGTGAAAAATTAATTTCATTGACTTTTTTTTCCAGGCGTTTGCCGACACCGTCCCGTATGTCCAGACGCCGTCGTGAATCTTGTACATACCACCGTACCACCGTACCACGAAGTGTAATATTGTTTATTGATAATAAAAAAATCGTTTTATCTGTTTTTCTGAGAGTACTTTATTGTATAACAATTATACCACTCACTTGCGTTCAAAACACTAGTTGCTACCCATCTGACATTGTCACCAAGCTGTCATAATATAATAGTAACTGTACCTATCAAAAAATGTTAGATTAGATATCTAGGTATATGACTATATTAATAGGCGCAAATACAAAAAACAAATATTAATAAACCCCCCTCCCCAAATTTGTTTTCTGTCAACACTCAACATACACCAAGAGACCTCAGTCAAATCAAATATTTCGAGATATTTTTGAAATTTTACACATATGTTACAGTAACTATATAAGTTTGTATTTATTTATTTAGTTGCGAGACAAGTAAGACTTATTATGATAAAGATGAATTCCACACCTTCTTTAAGTTAAACTTGTGTTAAATAATTATAATTACTAAAAAGGTTAATATTAATCTTTAAATCTTTACATAAAATCATAGCGGTATTTAAAAAGCTTTTAAAACCAGAATCATTATAACATTTACATAGTCAAAGTACTATAGTTAGTGTAATTACTACAAAATACTACTATAGATTCTATAGTGTATTTGATCACTATTTTTTTTTATGTACTTAAGTATTGTAATATACATATTGACTATATTGTAGCCAAATCGAAAATGGTTACTTTTAGTAGGTACTAAGGTGCCCCATAAACATGTATACCATGTATATATATTTTGGAACCAATAATAGGTGCCGCATACTTTGTACCTACATTTCTATGCCACATCTAAAAAAATATTTAATTAAAAGTTCATTGAGTATTTGAGTTTTTTTCCAAACGATTTTTAACTACACAAAAGGACTTGTTATGTTTTAAGAGAACGTTATATGCACATATGTTGTCTCTGTCTAACTATAACGTATAACATGGTCAATTTTACATTAAGGTACCTCATACACCATTGACCTTAAATACTAATAATACTAATATTTATAATCAATGCTACCACAATACCACCTACTGACCTTAGTGCTGCAATAACCGCGGGTACAAGCGGTGCATCACCATACATTGGGCCTCATTGTTATTTACAAACTTCATACTTAGGGCCGACGTGGAGTGAAAAAGCGTATTTCTAAAAGCCAATAAACAAAAAAAGGATCATTACTTGATAACGTTATGTAAACTATGAACTATGATTTATAAAAATCAAGACTAATGGGTACCGCCGATCTGCTTTACAGTAGGTGTCTATGCAGTGGTTGCAGTCCCAACCTCTTCTATTCTACGCCACCTTTGTAGATTTTTAGAAATCTCGCTCTCCTTCCTATAAATTAAAAAAATTGATTATATATTTTTTGTATACTTTACAAATAAGCTATAAAATATTTCGTAAAACATAAAAACTATTGTAAAATAAAAATCATTTAATAAATACAAAATTTACTTCGTGATGACTGCTTGCACCTCCCCAGAAATGTGTACATGCCCCCCCCCCTCAGATTTTGGAAACATTGCTCTAATTGATGTGTTAAATTTGATTTCAATGATATAAATCTTAAACCTTTAACAAGAATGTATCATGATGTGTTTTTTGATATTCTTATTACAGTAACTTATTTTACTTTTAATATTTAGTATTGCAGTAGGTTAATTTAATTTTGGCAGAAATCGTAGACAAAAAATTATTGATCGACAATATCTGAAAAAAAACTTATCACACCTATAAATAACTTAAAATGAATCAAAATACTTTGAAAATGTTATCTTGTACGGAAAACAGTTATCAAATAAACATTTAGTGAAACTTTATGTATCTACGTCCTACGATTATTCATTTTTGAGTAACTACAAAAGAATAAAATTGATTTTGTCAAAAACTGGTTTTCCCCATTTGTTATAAATTGTTTTTGTTAATTTTTCTGAAGCTTTTGAAAACTTTTGCGAATTTCTTCTTTTGATCTTCCTCCCAAATTACCAACTAGATTTATTTTCCTACCAACAATAATACTGAAGTAGAAAATCGAAGCATTTTTACTGCCTCAAAAGGTAATGACAGACACAACATTTTTTTTAAAATACACATTGTAAAAACAATACTTATTGCTCCGCTAAGATTCAATAATACAATGATAATACACTCGTATACAAAAAGTTTGGAAAAATAAGGTTAATATTTTATGATTAAGTAATATTTGATAAAATATTTATTTTTGAAAACAACCTAGAATTTTGGTGAGTGCTGGAAATTTGAATATCTAACCATTTCTTTTATCTAAGCCAATGAGTTAATTAGTGACTCAAAATTTAGTCATAAGGCCTCTAAAATTGATTCGCACCTGGGCCTCAAAATCGTAGTTGTGACACTGTCTTACCTACGTCATTATAAAAAAATATATTTAATAATTTTATTTTATTTTTTAAAAATATTCAAAAATGTGAAATTAAACATAAATTTTTCTGTTACAATAACCAACGTTTTTCTTCGATAATAAATAAAAATAATAACTACAGGGATAAAAATTTATTAGTAAGCATTCAGTAAAATAAATGTATTTAAAATTGTATTTTTAGAAGGTTTGATAATAATGGCCTGTCAAAATTGTCTGGACACGCCTAAGAGCTCGACCTCGGCTAGACCTCTATAATAACATATTAGAAATTTACTTCCACAAATTAAAAAATAATTATGATCCTACTAAATAGTTAGTATAATTACTTTAGTCCACAGAAATATTTTCTAAAATTATACAGCTATACAAATCAATAATATTTTTAATTATAATTATAAGTCATTATACCTAAAATCTTTTATTAAGCGAATAGTTTAGCTTCTACGCTTTTCATTTTGGGACAGAGTTGACATTACTTATTGAACCTATTCTCTTCGATTTCACAAAATATTGTTATCTATAGACGGGGTTTTCAAGTTCCTCAATTACATTTACATAATTAATGCAATATTAAAAACCATATCGTGGTTAGGCACTTACAGAACTGTTAACTGTAGACTATAATACATCAATAAAAGCCATAGGACTACGCCCCGATGTATCGAAAAATGGATTTCACTGCTAGTTTTGACAGAAGTTTTAATACGACGGCATAATATTATAATGTGCATATCATTGAGATCATAGGCGTGCACACGGGTATAACTTATTGGGCTATAGCCACACGGTACACCTAAATTTTTTTTTTACGAGGTACGAAGGTGATGGGTATTGGCAGTGGCGTATCCAGTGGGGCTGAGGGGATGAAACCCACCAGAAATTTCTATAAATTTTAAACTTTATTTTTTAGTTTTAATTTTAATGACTAAACTCAACATTATATTAAAACTAGTGAACCAAGAAATATCCAATGCTCTTTTGCTATGAAATTTCTATAATTTCTTTGTAATGTGATCGGTGCGGAAAGATAGGTGGTCGTTGCAGGTCAGATAAAATGTAGCCATACTTGAGTCAAAAATCTACGCACTCCTATCATTAAGATCGTATTTAATCATTTGGATTCTGAGCATAGCGATAAATGTATTGGTTTTACAATAATGTGTTTTTTTATGTCTGCGTCTATCATCACTTTTTTTGAGCAGTAAAAATCATTTAACCTTGAGGGTGGTGAAACGGTTTCTGATAAAAAATTAAATCTATATGAAGAGAGGCATTGGAAAAAATCCCTTCTACTTTCTTAAATAATAAGGAAAAACTGAAAAAAAATATGAACAACTAGACTATTTATGCATACCAGTTTTTAACCAAAACTATTTTATGTTATAATTCAAAAATGACATTTGCATAAAATACTTAGACTAGCATTTTCTAGATATGATAAAGTTCAAAAATATTTTGGGTCTTTTGGAACTAATTATACACATTTGAAATTGTCAACTTTTTTCAATTTATATAAATGAATATTTATTTTCTCATTCAAAAAAAAAAAAAAATTGTACTTATGTATTGACTTAATTAATAACAATGACATATCATATAATATACCTATGATAGCATGATAGTATTTGGTGAACAACTTGATGACTAGGTATGGGTACACCATACACAAGAAAAATTGTATCATTGATTATAAATACTACTATAATTTATGAACAATACTATTTGTAATAATTAGAATTTTAATCAATGCTACAATATACCAAAATGACTTCCATGATTTTTTTTTTAATTTGGTGTTAAAATTTAATTAAACTAAACTTAAAATTGTTCAAAAGAACAAAAAAAAAATAAAGTTTAAAAAAAACTAATGCATTTTGAAAACATTATTTAACATAATTTTCAATGTGAGCTAACACATTTGCAATTCAATTTTGTTTATGTTAAATATCCAACTTTAAACCAACATTTATTTGAACCAATATTACGCCTAGTTTCAAATATTAACAGAATTGTACAAAGTATAAATTGTTCTAAATATTCTATCTTTATTTGAAAATAAAATTCAAGGACGATAAAAAGACAAATCAAATAATTACCTGGCTATGACTTGTTGAAACAATGTACATCTATGTATATACAATAGTAAATTACAGTTGATACTAAAATATTAAGTATAAATTTAATAGTTAAAATAGTTTATACGAATTTAATATCAGGACATTTATAATCAATATAAGTATTACTAACTATTATATTTTATATTAAATTTCAACAAAACATACTATTCAATATCACATAAAATATTATTAATTTCCTAAAATTTAATAATTATATATTATCTGAAACTATTTAAAGTAGAAATAAACTAAAATTAATAAACAATTTAAAGTTTGGTCTGATAATTAAATTTTAAAATGTATACAATATACGTGGATTGTACTATCCAAATAGTTTTAAATATTATTACATTTTATTATATGGCAATAGGAAGTTAAATCTTGTTAAATACATATATTTTAAAGTCGAATAACATAATCATAAAGAAGTTATTATTTTATATTTTATATAAATCAATGAAGATAAACAAATAAGGAGCAAAATCCACTATTCCAAACAATTAAATTTAACATTATACAATTTCAATAAAAATGTCTTATAGTTTCTAATCTGATTGAAATAATGATTGAATCAAATAAAATAGAAAAAAGATAAACTCAAAATATTAAGATATTGACTAAGACTTGAGAAATATATATATTGTGTACATTCTACATAGTATTACAATTATTCTTAATACAGATTCTGAAATCATTTAAAATTTAAGTATTTTTCAAAGAATTTAAATATTTTATATTTGTAATTAAAATTAAAATAATTATTTAATATTAAAAAAATGTTGCACCTAAATAAAAAACAAATACTACAAATTATGTAGATTGATAAATGAAAAAAAAATCACACAATAAAATCAATATTGTAAAGATTGATGAGAACAAAATATTTTGCTTCAAAAAATATTACTAAAACAACATTTATGCAAATACCACCAATGAGTGACATAATAAATAAGAGAACTTGTTGTAATAAATATTAATATATTATAATGATAAAAGGTTACATTATAAACATCTAAAATACTTTAAAATAATGAGGCTATTATGTATATTTTTAGGTATACATATTTAAAAGCTCAATAAGTACTAAAAAAAAAACCAATAATTTGAACAATAATTTTTTTTTTAGTAAAAGCTGGAAGTAAAATTAGAAAAAAAATTAAATTAAATCAAATAAATATTAAATAATTTATTGATTATTGAATTATTCTATCATCTATATTAATAATATAATGGTTAAAAATTTGATAAAATTCAATAAATAAATTAATATTTATATAAATGCGGAATGTCCGTTAAAAGAATTAATTATGTCTAGAACATACATAATGCATATTTTCAACTGTTTTAAAACTATAATAAGTAAAATATAGTTATAACAATAATAATGAAAGTTATTCAAATGACTAACTTATTAACAAATAAAATTTTTAATTATTAATTTAAATAAATAACAAATAATAACTTATAATAAAATAGATATAATACGTTTTGGTGATAATAAGACTGAATTAATTGTGTTAAAAAGCCAGTTTAAAAAATACTTAAGAAATTAGTTTTAAACAATGAAAATACTGATAAGTTCTTACAAACCCATAAGTACTAGATTTTTTTTTTATTAGTACTTAACTCTCTGCTAAATTTTAAAAATCACGATTTGTTAGGCTACAATTAAGTAATACTTTGGAAAAACATAACAGTATGATGTGTGGAAGAATTGGACAGATTTATTGACTTAGGGCAGACAAGTTGTTGAGGAAGTCTTCTGGAGTTAAAACATGTGATGAACCTTCAAAAAAATAACAATGTATAGATGCACAAAAATAAAATTATATTAACATTATTTAATGATCATAAAAAGCTTACCAATTATAACTTCCCAGTTTTTAAAGTTATTAGTGACTTCATATGCACACCTGATTTCAGAAAAACTCACTCCTCCAATCACAAACACTATAACCCTGGGAACGTTCTTTATTAATTGCTGACCCTTATCTTTATGCCAGTGTCCATATCGTGCACTAAAAATAACCAATGCTTAACTTTAAAATATTGTGTATGGTAGGCGACAAAATATATTTTTAAATATACTATGAAATATTACAGCAACACTTATTAATTCAAAAAAAGTACAACTTCATTGAAAAACCTAAATTGAACCATAAATTATTAAAATTACCACACTGTACACTAAAATTAAAAACTTTTTACAAATTAGTTCTTGAAATGATTTCAAATTTAACTTGCATTTAACAGAGTTATAAATTTAATAAATGTACTACACCTTTAATAAATATATATATATATCAAATATTAAATACAAACCTAGTTGGTGCATGGTATCCAGATGAAGCAGCTCTGCCAGCTAGAAAGGGAAAATGTTTAGCATCCAATTTGTCTTCAATACAGTCTTCCATTAAATCTTTGATCACAGGTGTCCAGCGAGACATCTGGTATGTCTGTTCAGTAATACGCTCCTTACGTGGTATTTGGTATTGCTTTTTTCTATTACCCTAAAGTAGTAGTGTTAATTACAAATTTTAATTAAAACAACATAGAGTAAAATAAGTAAGTTACAAGTAATGATACTTACATCCACAATAGTATTTATACCCAGCAAGTTCAAATTTACAATAGCTTGTTTATCAGCTGGTGATAATTGAGCATGTTGTACCAGCTTGTTAAGATTCTCTTCAGATATTCCATTTTTAGACAAAACATACAATATAATTATCCTCATCTTATCATTGCTAGATGTATTCTGATCCAATAGTATAGGCACAATGCATCTCATATGATCTTTGATCTTCTCACCTTCAGCATCTGTACCCATGGCCAGATCTTGTTCCACTTTACAAAGTCTGTCTACATTACCTTGATAGCATTTCATGCAATCTTCAGCCAAATGCAAATGAGTGGAATACTTGCTTAATTCTTTTTGATATTGAGGCATTTTCTTAATCATTGTCGACAGATCACGCATAGAAGATTTACTCTCACCAACAGCTGACATACGCTTAGAATCTATGAATTTCTTTAAATTTTTAGTCACATTCCTAAAATTACAAAAAACAAAATGAATGAAAACCAATAGTTAGCAAATGAGCAAGTTAAATTTGAAAACTTACGTAGATACAACAGCAATATGTTGATGTCTTAACTCTACCCAAAGCTCATCATTTTCATCCAACAATACTTCTTTAAGAGCAGCACCTGCAGTAGCTTCATATCTTTTAAAATAAAATAAATTTAAAATATCAAATATGATTATATTATTATAACAATACAATAAATATCTTACTTATAAACATCATTTTCTATGGGCAAAAGATCATAAGCCATAGCTTGGAATGTGAGCTCATGTAAAACGGGAGATACACAATCAAATCCTCTGTCAAGTATAATTAATTGTGAACGAGCTTTCTCGGGACCTTCTCCCATTGTTGGTTCATCAGCTTTGTAAGCATCTAATTTTTGCTGAACAATCTGTGCTAATTCAGCATTACGTTCAAAGTCACTTCGATATCGTACTGATGGATATTCTCCTAATGTAGCACAAACAGTAGCAATCTGTTCAGCTATGCGTTCCATGTTAGGGACACGACTACTCACTAGTAATGGATTATAATAACATTGAAACGTTTCACGGGAATCTAAAGAAAACACCTAAGAATGTTTTAAAAAAAACGAAATTAACTATTAATCCAAAATAAATATATATAGAATTACTGACACCAAAAGAGAAGAACTAAGCAAAGGTACTTAAATATTAAGCAAACACACACCTGACGTTCATAAGGTAGAAAAGCGATGTTAATTTCTCTGAGTGTTTTAATTTTTTTGGCAGCAATCGACTTGCATAGTTCATTAAACAGTTCTTCTTGACACACTTTTGTCAAATTAAGCAATAACACAATACCAGATTAGTATGTTAAGCAAAACAAAAATAGTTTATTAATGATAAATAAAGATTAGATTTTAGTGTTCCCGTGTTTGCACAAGTCATTCAACATATTTTAGTTCATAGCCAACAGTATATTCATAAATATTTCACCATAAATATACCTAGTTTTAATTTAACATAACACCAAAACCATAGACATAAAAGTTTAAGACCAATACCTCCACAAAAAAATATAAAAATAATATAAATCCAATAAATAAAAATTATTTACAATACATATTTTTGGTTAATATTAAGTAAAGCTAATAAATAATAACTTAAGATCAACTTCCACCATTAGTTTAACAGTTAACAGTCTACATAAATGTTACCTGTTGTTCATATGCTATAAACGCTATATTAACTTCGACTAAAGTTTTAATGAATTTTGCAGCTGGGGACAAACTTAACTTGTTGAATAACTCATCAGGACACGCTATAATTACAATAGTGAAGAAAAATGTAACAATTAAGATAAGAAGTTAATAATAAAATCTTAAACTTTCGTTTTTAAATGACTAAATGTATATTATAAAGAAAAAAATTTAACTAAAAAATTAACTTTATAAAAAAAAATTCAAATGGTCAAATCAAAATATTATAAAAATATGTTACCTTCAGTGAAGTAAACATGAGCAGCTTTATACATAGATTTTCCAGGACTGGAGAAATCTCTAATGAGAGCAGCAACTGACTTTTCACAGGGAGTAATCAAATAAACGGCTTCCAAAGTAGCCAAAGGCTCTCGTTTTTTTTGCAAATCTTCAACAACTGTAAAACAACAGCAAATAATGATATACAAATAGATGTAATTGTATTTAGGGCAAGATCATGTATTGTTATGAATGAAAAATTAACGCTTACTAGTGATCCCTTCAGCCGATATTTCATGCATCTTACAACAGGCGGATATCATTCTCATTGCCAGTTGATCAACCACCATTACACGCCATTCTATTCCTTTGTCGGCCCCTTTTTTTACGCCCTTTTGTTTAATGACCTCATTCATAATCTCTGTGAAATAAATTTATTATTCAATTAGTATTTGTATCAGATAAAACAAAAGGCATATACAAATATGGAATAAAATACGTAATTAAAAATAAGGACTTACTTTGTCCTACAACAGCTTTCAGCGCCATGTTTGATTCGGTGCGAAACTTTCAAATCGTAAACAAATAGCCTTTACGCACAGCAAGCAAACCAATAAACTTTGAGTCACTGAGAATTTAATAACATTACGTCATTAAGAGGGATGAGAGGATTCAAATAACTTGGTCGGAGATAAGAGTAAAAAATGGTGGAAAATCAATTGGAAAATTGGTCAGGCATCAGTGTAGCCAACACAATAACAAGAAAATTCCCTAACAATACATTTTTTCTCTTTCATAAAATATTTATAGTTAGAACTTGAAAAATAATAATTCATAATAAAAATATGAAAACACAATATTTAATAAATATTATATTTTAATAGTAAGTGTCTAAAAATTAGATTTTCATTTAACTAAAATATATTTAAGAAGAATTAAATAAAATGGAGATGTCTGGATACTGCTTGTGAATTAATTAATAAAATTACATAATAAATTAAAAAATATTTACGTACAAATCATTATTACTTTAGAATGTATGATAAAATTATATAAGAAAATTACTTAAAATGTATTCTACAACACCCTTTTTATATGAGTCATTTATGAGGTGTGTTATGAAATGTATGAATCATTTAGCACCTACTTAATTGTTAATAGCTCATAAATAGTTGACATTAGATTAGGTACTTCATAATTAATTACAAAAATATTTGTTCATATTATAAAAATTTTATGTTAACAAAATGAATTACAAGCTTCAATTGTAATTCTAATGAATAATGATAATATTATATTATAATGGTATTGTCAGTATTATTTTATTTATAGAAATTCTTACTCATAAGAATGTTAATATTATGTATCTAAATTAATAATAAATTTAAAAAGAAATTTTAAAAAAATGTTAATATTACTGTATTGAATATTTTGAACTAAAAAGTTAGGAACAAACAATCAATTAAAAAATGTATTAAAAAAAATAAATAATTTGGTTTTCAATAAATTTAAAATAAAAATATATTTCAACGGAGAGTACAAATTAAGTAAATTATGTATATTACAAACATAATAACAGTTTGATGGACATTAGATCAACATTTTTTTTTCCTTTTTGCAATAGGTTTGCCATCAGATTCATCATCAATTTTTTTAAGTTTTTTGAAGTTTTTCAAATCGTCCAAGAATAATACCTAAAAATTAAAGTTTATTTTAAAAATATTTTTTATGATTTATAATGGCTAGAAAATATCATGTAACAGAGCTAATTGTTGATTGCATTAAATAAAATATAAAATTCTAACTGTATGTGCCCATCCAGCATTATTTTTAAATATCTTCCTAAAACAATCTCCTATTTCATTATAAACTGGTTGAGTAACTGTCTTGTATTTTTTCAAATGAGGTAAATAATTATCACAGGCAATTTGAAACACATGTGTATCTACAGGAACGGCTTCTAAATGATCAAGTGACATTAAACAAATACAATCTGCAACCTATAAATGTAATATATAGATTAAATTAATGTATATTATTTATATTTATACATTTACAGTGAAAAAACCAAATTATGTAAACATAAAAAATGAAATTTTCCAAGAACAGAAAGGTTAATAATTTTGTTAAAGCATACAGTAAGATTATATTTGAATACAAAATGTATATTTATTAGGTCTTAATTGTAAACTGTTAAAATCTCAATTTTGTTAGTGGTTACATTCCTTAACCTTTCTATCATTAATTATAAAATATAACTAAGTTTTTACCTTTGGACCAACTCCTGGCAATAGCATCAATTCTTTTTTAGCACTATCATAGTTCATGTTTATTAGCTTATCAATCCATTTATTACTACCTAGTTCAAACATTTTTTCAGCAGTTTGTCGTATGAATTTTGCTCTGTATCCAAATTTTGCAACTTTCAAATCTTCTTCAATTTGTGGCCCGATTAATGATTCAATATTAGGAAAAGCATAATAAATTGTTCCATCTATTTTTTTACCATATAAAGTACATAGTTTTTCAACCATATAAGAGATCCTATAATATGATATTGTTTATTTTATTAAAGACAAGAAATGTATGAAATTAATTTACCTTGTGATATTATTATTTGATGAACAAATAAATGATAATATGTTTTCAATTGGTTCTTGTTTCAACATTCTAATTCCTTTAAACCGTTCTGCTGATTTTTTAAAAATTGGATCACATAAACTCCATTCTTTATAATATGCATCTAAAGGTTCATCCATTCTTAAATAATTATTTAACATTTTTTCATCCAAGTTTGTGGTTGGAACTCGTTTATAAGCTATGTGATCATCATTTTGTTTTAGTATCCAGAAACCACCAGCAAAAACTCCTGAGAATTCATCTGGGTTAGTTTCTTTCCATCTAACAATTGTAGAAAAAAAAATGAACAAAATATAAACAACTTTTATTTATTAAACATTTAAACATTAATCTTTATTAATTTTATGTCAATGGATTTTTGAACAATTATACTGAGGTATTTAGCCAAATCAAATAATAAGTAGTCAAAACACTAATATTTACCTGAAACTCTGTCCACCAAGTAGGACACATTTCAAATTCACTTGATCTCTTGTACACAAAATCTTTTTCATTTTTATTTGTCGATGATCAATTTAATGGGTTGTGGTTAGTGCCTAAATCTGACAGAAAAATAATTACATCTAATAAAACTACAATAAAGTTCTCATTAGTATTCCAAACTTATACTTTTATCAAAGTTATTGATTCTTATTTAGTTAAGGTGCCTGTCAATTACCATGTACTATTGTACTCACTTCTCAGCTATCGTGTGTTAGTCTGATACTGTGATATTAAATAATATATACCTATTAATTCAAATTTTGTGAAATTATATGAAAATATAATAAAATAGATAGGTAACAAGAATAAAAGACAAAATCACGATTTAAGATATACTAAATACTATATCTTAAACCGTGCACAAAATAATATTTGGTAGATAAAAAATGATAAAATGTTTTACGCGGGCATTAATTTTTAAACATGCCTTAGATTACAGATATTATAACCTTAAATTATAAAATATACCTTGATACCATGGACAATGTATCTTTGATATTAAACTTAATAAAAAATGATAAGAATTATTATTTTAAAAATTCAGAATTTAAAGTTTAAAATTTGAAGGTTTTTAAATAACTTTCAATTTATTTAACTTAATTAAAAAATAATTTCTTAAGATTGTAATTTCCGAAATTTTATTGAAATCAGGTAAATTAATATATATTTTCAATAAATTCTTATACAAATTAACATGTATTATTTATTAATAAATTATACAGACAAAATATTCTAATATTCACTTATTTGATCAAATAATATAATATTATAACAAATACATAATTGATTGTAAAATATATTATTATAAATAGTTTATCTAAATATGTTAGTCAAGTTGGAAGATTATACATAATATATAATATAACTTAACTAATCAGTATATTGACTTAACTAGTCAGTAGATTTACATTAAAATGAAAAATGGCTAATATTTATAAAATTCAGTAATTATTATAAGAAGTGAAACTTACACATATTATATAGGCGAATGAATAAAAATTATTTCAATATCAATTTCTATATTTAATCACATGTTGCATAGTTAAATTCATGATGTCTAATTTCTATTTCTCCAACTCCTTCAAGTTATTCAATTTATTTTTTTCTTATAGTTTTATTTCATTCACCTTTAAGTATGTATAATCTTCATTCAGTACTTCTATACATAATGGGATTAAGTATAATAAAAGTCAATATAATATCTAAATATTATTTACTTATAAATTGTTATTTATTAGGGCTCAGAAGTTGATGACCTTAAAAACATTAATAAATGATCCAAAAAAAAAGCAAAAATAACAAAAAATGACAAATATTTGTTTTAAATTAATAAAAATACATTTTTATAAATATTTTACCCAATTTTACTATAAATTCTATATAAATGTATCAAAGCTTACAAATTCTAAAATACCGACACAATTGCACGCTGACAAGCACTAACTAACGTTTTAAATTTTGGCATTTCGAAAATATTACAAAAAAATAATAAAATTTACGTATTTTTTCACTATAACATTATAATGGTCGACAAAAAACGATAAGAATTAAGTGAACTAGTAAGAAAAAGAACTAAAAATGTCAAAAAATGACTTAAAAAGTAATAAACACCAAAAAATACAAAATAAAAATTAGTTAGTCAAATTTACATGCTAATGAAATATATTTGTGGCCAGGAGAGCATCGTTTAAAAAGTTTCAAAAAAAATGCTGCATCAACTTCCGAGCCCTAGTTATTATATTTTTACTTCTTAGAAGTCCAAACATTTAAAGATGCAACTATTGAAAAAAAACCATTCTTTCTTTATATAATGTATCTAGCTAATAAAAATAATTTCAATCTTAATTTTTAATATTACATAATATAACTAGATGTAACCTTATTCATGCTTGTAGTTATATTTCTAACAAAGTTTAACTATACTCTGTTCACTAAAAAAAATTATTACTTTCAGCAAACAATAATATAAGTTTGCCTTTATCGCTCTCTTATCAAAAGATCACTATAGTATATTGTGTTGCGAGTTTTAATACTAATACTCTCTCGGTAGACTTAGTAATATGTATATTGTATATATCAATACTTATTTTTCACTTATACTAGGTATATAGCCTATGTGTAAACTTAAATTAAATATTATAAGTTAAAATTATTTCATTATAAGTAGGTACCTCTAAAAAAAGTTGTTACATTTTTATTAATCTTAAAATAAATCTTATGAAATAGAAAAATAACATTTCTTATTTTTTTTTACAGATTAACAGTTGAAAAATCAATTTATCTTCAAGATTTGAATAAAACTTTTAATTGTTAGAGGAATTCAAATATTCAAGTTCCATTTATCAATTATAACATCATGATTTTATTAAAAAGAGTAATATCTTTTAAAACTAATAACCAAAAATCATTCTTCAGATGCTTTTGTAGCTCTGATAATTCTTTAGAGACAATTAAGTCAAATCCAATTCAATGGCCCAAGGACTATAACAATACTCCATTGGAACCCAATGTTACTAATTTTTCTACTATAAGTCCAGCATTACACCCTACATTTAATCTGGCTGCGTATATTAATGAGTCATATTCACTACAACAGTTAGTTAAACTTGGTGTTGAAATTTACAAATTTGACAGTAATCCAAATGTAATGGAAATGATATTAAAGTTAGATTTTGAACGTGATATGAAACCATATATAAGATTTATTCACGATTGTGGAGTGCCAGTTGAAGAATTGGGAAAGTTTCTAACAAAAAATCCTATGATATTTTCTGAACATATGGATGATTTAACAACCCGAATTAATTATTTAGAACATAAAAAATTCAATAAAGAAATGATAACTACTATAATTCGAAAACATCCTAAATGGTTATCTCAAAGTACAGTTGATATTGATACCAGTCTTGGATTTTTTCAAACTAACTTCTATCTTTCTGGTGATAATGTTCGTAGTGTAGTTACTAAATTACCAAAATTGATTACTTGGCCAAAAAAATCAGTAAATTTGATAATGTTTTCATTGATTGAAGAAATGGGTTTTAATAAAAGTGAAAGGAAAAGACTGTTACAAATCCATCCTAGATTATTTATAATGTCTAAAAACCATTTATTACAACGATTTAACTATATACATCATACTATGGACATAAATCATGATCGCATTGTCCTTGAACCTCAAGTAATGACCAGTCGTTTATTCAGAATCAAACAAAGACATGAATATCTAAAATATTTAAGCCGAGCACAATATGACCCAACAAAGCCCAATTATGTACCACTTTTAAAATTAGTTTCAGGAGATGATTCAGAATTTTGTTTAAATATTGCTAAGACTAGTGTTGAAATGTTTAATACCTATCTGAAGACTGTTCAATAAAGTTACAAGTTAATTAATAATTTGTAAAAGATATATTTTATTAAAAATGTGATTTTTATTTGTTTGCTTATTATTGAATATTTATGTAATTGTGTATCTATACAATTATGATTATAAATTTAAACATATGTGCATAAATGTAAGTGTCTATTTATAATTTATCTTTATGAATATGTTTATTGACTATTGATTAATTATATAAAAAATATGTATAAATATGTAATATGTATATTAATTATTTATTAAAATCTACTAACAATTTGAAGAATGTTGTTAAATAAAAAAAAAATATTTAGTTTCAAGGGCAAAAAATATAAGTCAATCTTCATACAATAAAAACTGAATAATAGATTTAAGGTACCATTTTTTTTTTTATTAGATTATATAAACCAAGGCTAAAAAAATTTAAATACCCTGGTTGTTATTATTTACATTTTTTTTTATTATCAGTTATACGTTTGGCTTTACTGTAGTTAATTGTACAGATTTTAAAATAATTGATTTTAATTTTATAGTTTAAGTTGTTAAATTATATAAAATAATAAGACTAATATGCATCTGTCAAGACTCAAAACATGATGAACATGAATATGAACAGTAACCACATACCAATATTAATGTACTCACTATTCATATAAAATTAAACAAATTTAATTAGTTATCTATGCTAAGATTGTTTATAAATTTATAATATGTATTAATGTATTATCAAAGAGTGAATATAAAATAGATACAACAATAATAAATATGGAAAATGTATTATTACTATTTACTATAAAATTTTCAATTAGCATTAATGAGATTTACAAATTCAAAAAAAATACAAAAAAAATTACAAAAATGTGCTAATGGGTACCATTCTTCTACATAGAAAATGTTGAGTAGGTCACTATAATGGATGTATTCAATTTAAATTAAATGATAAATCACAGCATATGAAAAACAATTCTGAACAATTAACAAAAACAGTCTGTCAGTCTACATTAGGAGGTACTTGCATATGTTTAAAATATAATAACATACTTTAAACATTTCAATTTATAATATGTATACAAATCCCCATGAATAATATTTTTAAATTACAACAAAATAACCAAAATGGTTATTCTTTATTTAAATTTCTAATCTCGTCCGAATTTGAACTTAAAAGGTCTATAAAAATAACTATTTATATATATTTTGGTTACAGTAGATACGAACTAATTATGAGAAACCTTGTATTAAATTTTAAAGCCTTAACTATAAAAATTGAACATTATACAAAATGATTTACAAATTTTCGTGATTTTGACGAATTTTGTCAAAATTTAAACTTCAAATGCTTATAAAAAAAATTACACACACATGCCTATTTTATGAAAAAAGCCACCAAGAACATGCCAAACATGTGACTATTCAATTTCAATCAAACACATTATCACAGAATGTAGACACACAAAAAGCCTGGCAAAACCCAGCACCTTCCCGACGAAGACAAAAAATTATTATTTATAAAACATATTAATTTGAACAATTTAGCTTAAGTAATTTAAGTAGTAATACAAGCCAAAGGTCCTGTTATAGAAGCTTTATCTTTAATAAAAAAAAAAAAAAAAAATTGTGCTTATGTGATGGACCATTTATTTAATTGTTATAAATTATATGTACAAGCATACATATAATTAGATAAAGATAAAGATAATAATAATATATTTTGCAAAATAAATAAGTGATAAAAAATTTATATATATTAAATTGCAGCACCCCCTATAAGAAAAGCTTGTGCTGGGGGAGCAGTATATGCATGTATATTTAATATTTTTAAATTACTATAATCACAACTAATACGGAAACTTCAGAATCTGGTATTAAATAGTCAAGCGTTTTGACATAGTAAAAATTGTTTTATTAACATTTGGAATAAAAACTTAAAAAATGAAAATTGAAAATGTCTATAAATAGCTTCAACAGACAAAATATTTTGAAAATTTTATTATGTACATAAAAACAAGATGATAAAATAAATATATGGTAAAATTTCAAGTAGGTATCTACGGTTACTCGTTTTTGAAATACACCTACAGATGTATTTATAAATAAGAAAATCGTTATTTTACCTGTGAACTATATTCATATTCGTATAAGTCATAAAAATTTAAAATTCAAACAACCATAGAAAACTAATGAATTTCCGGTAAACTTAATTTTTGTTTAAGGTAGACTTATGTTGAACCAATGCCACCGAACAAAATTTTGAATAATCTGATCAACAACCGCCATATTTACAATTTACCATCCCTCCCTCCACCAATATATAAATAATTCTCAACAACTACTAATTATTTTACAGAAATGATTTTATTTCAGGGGCACATCCAGAATTTTTTTTTGGTGGCTATATAAAATTATTTTTAAAGAACCAAGGTCTCCCAGTTTCTGGTAAAATTCAGGTTTAAATGATAATATATTAATATTATAAGTTATAACAGTTATGACATAATATATGTTTCAATTTCGATAGTTGATAAATCTCTATCTTTACACGGTGATTTGTATACTATTTTTATTTTTACCTATAGTCTAGTTGTATTATATTAGTTAAAAAAAACATGAATATGTGATCTTTTTTCTTCGATATCATTTAGACAAGTGTCTACTTAAATAATAATAATTATACGAAGAGTAGTATTTTAATTTATAGACTTAAGAATTTAAAGGATCCTATAGTTCATAAGGTTAATTCACTCTTTATTTGTATTCAGATTTGGTACCATTGTGTTGAACCTTGCATTACATTTTCAAACATTTTAATCGAGTGACATTTTTTTATCGGCATTTAAAGAAAAACTAATCCAAATATTAAATAATTAATAAATATCGCTTTAGAAAAGTACTCTAAATTTCCTATTTTGATCTCTCACAAGTACTATCTAGGTCTAATTTTCTATCAGTAACTCCCGTCAACAATTGAAAATCAAAGCATTATTTTGACTACTTATTGTCTATACATGCACAAAAAATAAAAACCATAGGTACATTATTATACAGTCAATATCCCTCCGCTTAAAATTATATGTATAGTAATTATTAGGCAGATAAATAATAACTATTTTAATAATATACAAATACCATAACTTAAAAATTGAAAATAGAATTTTTTTTTTATTTTTTTATTATTAGCTCTTTTCAAAATTTAGATCTGTACCTACCGATCCAGCATCGTTTTATTTAGATTTTGTATTTATGTTTAATGCATTTTAACATTTTAAATCATATTCAAAATTAAATTTATGTAGAATGAATCGATTGTTACCTATAGATATCTACTATGAGATAAATGTGGGTTGTGGAAAATCAAACAATAGATACCCACCTATACATTGTTTATTATCAATTTACCGATTTGGTTTTGGTTTTGGTTAGCTTATTAATATTTTGCATTTTTACTTTAAATATTAAAATTATGTTTTACATAATTTCACTTTATATATCTAACTGCAGCTATATATATATAACAACTGTATAGCAACTATATACATTTCCATAGGACATAGATAAATATTTGCAGTTAGACACCTAGTCTATGAGGGTATTACATTGAAAAATTCACATTAACAATTTAAATTTAAATTGCAAAGCCGTCTACCGTATTAATATTATTATAGATAGAGATAGGTATTAAAGACCTATAGTAAGTCCCTATTTAAATATTAATATTTTATTATGACGGAACACTACAATAAATTGCTACTATAGGCTGTATAGTATATATTATAATAGTATAGTAATATTATATTATACTAGATATATTTCTGGGGCTTTGGATTTCTAGTTCAATAATTGATGTTTTATTGTTATGTTCATATAATATATACCTAATCTACCTTTACAAACTCTCAACAGGTGTAAAATGTTGAATGACATTGGCACGCTGCCTACTATAATATTATACCCTTCGGATATTCGGTATTTCGGTGGTCCAAAATGATGGAGACTTTGCAACAAAAAAAAAAAAAAACTGTACGAGTTATACGTTTAGGTATTATATTATATTATATATATATATATACTTATAAGTTATACTTGTTTCGTATTATGGAAAAAATATTATATATCCCTTACACTTCAGTCTACCGTTGTCGCCGCCGCCGTGATGGAAGCGGCGTATACGAGTCTTTCGGACGCCGATGGCGACAAAAGGGAAAAAAGGTATTTTCGTTCCGATTCTATTCAAATGGAATGCACGCACGCAGATCGGATTCATCACAATGGTTATGTGAATGCTTATAGGTATATATATACATATTTATATTCGTATTCCCCTAAGCACAATGACGAAGAATGCCTTAACATATCCTGTCGGGATCGATATGTATGAGCATAATATATATATATATATTTAATACCTATGTATTATATAATGCACACACACGCGGCACAGTATATATTATTATTATGTGTAGCAAAGACGCGTCTGCAGGCGGCCGTTTCGTGCCAGCCACAACACAATACCCCAAATTGGAATTTTGAAGACATAAAAGACATTCCCCGATGAATGAATAACGCATATTTGATGACAGTTTTCAAATACTCCGGAACAGCATCGCTTGCATGCAACTATATATAATATAATAAACATATTATTATATAAGTACATATACTTGTTCATCTACTTGGACACACACAGTAGCAAAATTCTAATGAACTTAAACGTTCAGATTAACCCAAATATATAGGACTGAAAAAAATGCACAGACTTTCATATTTTAATATAATGCATACATGCATAATATGAGATATTAATTATTACATACTATACCATATAGGTACATATAGGTATACCAATAGCTACACTGCTATGCTGTATGTATTATATTTGAATAACAAGTCACTGTTACAGATAAAAAAATAAATAAATTTATTTAATCTGTGTTACTGTTTTGTCGTTAGTATTAATTATTTTATTAGGATGAATCTTAGTATCTAGACCACTAGCTGATGATTATTTATAGATGATTATTTAAGTTACCCTATATACTTATTAAAATTGTTTTTTTTTCTATAACATTTGTCTTAAGTATATATATTGTACAAAAACTATACAATAAATTATATATACAAATTTGGTTTATGTTTTTAATACTACATATAGTAGGTTTACTGTATAATGGATACATCATCTGGTGCCTGATCAATGGCTAGCTAATTCATGTGCGTACTTATAGACATTATTGTGTATAATATATAAAGTAACGTTAAATTATGCTTTACATAAGTTTACTCATACGTATATAAGTACTTATAATAGTACTTATATCTATATAATATATTATACATTATTATTATATTTATGTATTATACCTGACACTTGTACGTATAACGTGTCAGCGTTAGCCGATTATAGGCAACTAAATAAGCAGTCGTTGCGTCCCTTGACCAATTTTTGGTGCGGTGATTGGTGGAAAGATCAAAGATGAATTTCGAATATCTCGGTGTATAATTACTAATAATAATATATTATACTACTGCAGAATAGAATAATTATGATTATTGATTAAATTAAATAAAAATCCGTATCTCATAACTTCAACAAATTTTGATATGGGGACTGGCAAAACTTTCCGGACGCTGTTAAAGTCCACGAATAAAATCTTAATAGTAAAGTCTTACATAAGGATAAACAGGACAGCATAAATCCTATTGCGACACACTTTACGCTGCTGACCACTTATCGTGGGAACCACCAAGTCGATTAATGGCCGTACGTCCGTAAACATATTACCTACTTGCGGCGGGTAACCACGATTTCCTTTGGTCATCGTTGCCGAACGTACAGGCTTGTAGAATATATAGAAGGTACCTATAATAATTAATCTCGGAATTGGTGGTAGTATACCATCGTACCAGTACGTACCGAAATATCGGAATGCCGGTATGCAGTAACATATTCATATAGCCATGTGCCATATAGGTACTATAAATATATATATATCATAATAACGATATATAGAGAGGTACTATAATACATGATCATTCATTCATACCGGTGTACCAGTAGTAGTTGCAACAAATATTGCAGAAATATCATAAAATACGAATATCTGTAGTTACCAATAATATCATTATAAAATAATGAAATAAGAAAATTACCTACATTAAACCTTTTAAAAACTTCTTAAAACATGAATATTTAACATATTTTTTTAATTGCTTAATAACCAAAAACTGTATACAATATATACCTAATTATACTATTAATATATTTGTTTTAAAATTATATAGGTAGGTACTTTTTTCGGTATATATAGTATACACAGTAATTCTGACTAATTCGGTATTATATAGTAGGTTCATACAATTATGGATACAAGTAAATTGAGCAGTTGCCATACGTAACGTATTCGTATATTATACTGCAGATATAAACGGTATAGCGAAAAAAACCTTCAACTGTTTAATCCTAAGATTATTAAATCTAATAGAGTAATAGAGGAAAATAAAAGCTACTATCCAACAGGTACAATGAATATATGATATTATGATGTACCTATGTGTACCTGACATTCAAAATTTAAATACCCTGAACAACGACAAATTACATAGATAATGGAAGTGTATGCAAGAAAAACGTATTCAATTTCAGTTTAATTAATTTTTAAATGTATTTCAATATAGAAGGTATATTATAATTTCTAAATTATCATTTATGTTTGGGATCAATGTTATAAACAATAGACTATCTTAATTTATTATATTATAAGTACTTATAATATATACTATATATATTATACTATTTATTATTATATAGAACCTATACATTTACAGTTTGATTTTTGTTTTATATTTTAAATATTAAAGTAATTTGATTATTAGGTACTTTAGACAATAATTTTTGTTTGGATTTTATCATTTAGCTCACTGTTTTTTTGTACAAATAGCTACTGAATTATTCACAAGTTCTTTGTAGGAACATGCCGACATTTAGAATCTATTGTGTTTACATTTTATAATGTGTTACTATATGTATGTAAAATCCTTGCAAAATAGTCGCATTGTATACCGACTAAGTCCGGTTTGAGTGTATGACGATTTTGAGTGCATACCTAACATATATAAATACATAATATAGATAATAGAAATATAATGTATTACTGTACATTATACATATACTATCAATGATTATTTGCTTCGGATTATTCATGTAGATCCTATATATTAAACCACGTATCAATCTCGCAGTGTTATTATATATCACCCTTTTATTTATTGTTGGTATGGTATTTATGCAAATTTGACGGAAATTTGTTTTTAAAGGTACGAAAAACAAATCAGTTTTGCGATTGATGTCAAAATGTTGTACATTTTATTTATATTATATTATAATTTATAACCTCGTTTCGTTTTATCTTATCAGATATATTAATATACAATATAGATGTGAATAAGTGATCATTATAACCGCGGTCTCTGCCCAAAAAGTAAAAACTATATGAAAGAACATACGCATACGGCATACCTATTACCCATTTATCCACCCGTAGTAGCACGTCCCATCTTTACACCAAATTCCACAATAAGTTAATACTATATAATACATCAATACAACCATTCGAGTATAATATTATACGCGTTTATTATAATATGCTCTATAGCAGTTTATATGTGCAGTCGGCGCCGAGCGGATGATTATCGTTTTTTCTTTGATGCTATGATCTACCTACAAGTTGTTCTTGTTTTCAACAAATTAGTCTTCATAAGAAATTAAACATTTTCAATCTAATTTCAATTTAAATCATAATTATTAGATTTCGATCTTTAAATTATTATTATTACGTCACTTTACTTATTACTTTTTACTATCTATAAAGCTAACTATATAAAATATACACAAAATATTTTTTGCCAATTACTGTAGCAGTAGTATCATTATAATACTATATCTATTAGTAGGTACCTGTTATAAAATCAGTGGACGTATGCGTTATATTTATATATCCTATTCCTATATTCATTGCTGACTATAGTACATAATATATATATTTCTACATATATTTTTAAAATAAAAATTGTAACGGTTGTTTATATATATATATATATATATATTTATTTTTTTTAAATGTGTCATCCACACGTATATATGTTATTTATTAGGTAGTTACGTATACAAAGACGTCTAAATGTCTACCGTTTTGATCTCAAAAGGATCATTTTCTACACAACAATAAATCGCATTCTGAAAAGCTAAGGTGCTCAAAAAAAAAATTCTACCATTTTTTTTTTTTTTTTTACTCTCATTTGTTCTTTGAATTTGGTTTTGCCGTACCTATTTTCCACGGCACGTATACACATCGTGACCATAATATATTACATACAAACGTCCGTTACTTGCCTTCATATATTATAATAATGAGTAGGTACTACACTTAATTCCGCAACTATTGTACTTTATTTTACAATGAAATCGTTCGGAACCTTCGCCTCTCATATATATATATATATAATGTGCATGTTTATTATACTCGTATACGTACGTAAAATAATGTGTGGATATATGATGATAAAAACGAAATACTGTTTAGGTCGAAACTTGTAACTAGATGTGCCGTAGGAATCTCAAAAAGAGACGTGTACATATATAAATATAATAGGTTTATATTATCTTAACGCAAAATACACTCATAGATAATATTGGACCGTGTAGGTATTAGGTATACCTATATAACCTATCTATATGGATATAGTATTTTAAATGTGTTGTTAAATGCGTTATTGTTATTGTGTAAAGAATCGTTTAGAATAATATTCACCGCGTGCGTACATTCCTACAGCGGTGTTGACGATGATGATGATGATAATAATAATAAATATATTATGAAAAAATCATCCACCTCCTCGTGTATAACGCAATAGCGGTCGACGACGACGTGCGGTAAGCCGGTAAAACATATTATTATATATTTTTTTTTTTTTTTACCAGTCTGGTGCAGCTGCTGTGACGCCGTCACCGCCGCCGTTGCCGACGTTGTCAGCCGTCGTTTCTCTTTAATTGTTATCATTGGCTTGCCGCACCCAGTCCGTTCAATCAACAAATGATAACGCGAAATTTAAACACAATTTGTTATTTTAAATTTTACGCGCAACGTTGGATGTTGAGACAGCGCTTTAATCGCCTTTCAGCGTTCCGAGAAATTCTATACATCGAATCTAAATGATAAAATGACGGCAGTATTTACCGGGTGCGTCTTGCGGTGTATGGTGTTACAATATTATAATTTTATTCGCAACGGATTTACTAGGTGAGTATTTACAATGTAATAATATATACACAGGTACATCTAACAATAATAATATTTGAATTTTAAATTACAAATGACATCCATTTGTACATTTAAAACGTAAGTTTAGGTATGACGTATAAGCCATAAGGCATACCTATAATTTTTATTACTATCAGATTTCATCGAAATAAAATATTTTTATCTAGAATATTAGGTAAACGCAAATATGCAATTGTTAAATCTTGTACCTATTTTTGTATAGGCTATACTTATTGGTATACGCAAGAAATTACAAAAAAAAGTATACCCATTTTGTTGTGTGTCGCTGTACATTTTTATTATTTCACAATATCGATGTACTGATACACGAAATGGCACCTAGTATTTAGTAGAATAGAATAAATTTATATAAAAATGTATATATGAACATAATTATTTTACATAACAATATATATATAGGAGGTATCTATTATGTAGTGCAGTCGAACCTCAATAACACGAAAACCTTGACAACTCGAATTTTTTTCTTGCCCCATAAAGTGTTTTTAAGTTGTGTTTGAGGTACATAAGTCAAATTTATTTTTATTCCCCTTGAGATTCAAGTTATTGAGACTAGACTGTATTATAACTTGCAATGCATTTATTAACCTAATCATAAATAAATATATAATACTTATAGAAAACTCAAAACATATACTTATCTGGCTATCTAATTGATTGCTTTTGGATATTTCTTATTGTTGAATATTGACAATAATTTTAATACTATAGAACATAGGTACTGAATAATGCACATGTAGATTTTTATATTTGTCATACATATATAAATGAATTACAAAATAATAGTATTCTATTTTTTATCGGTTTTTTATTATAACTTGAAGACTTTTCAGTAATAAAAAATTAGAATTTTTTAAAATTTAATGAACGTATTTTTATAATTGGGTTTTTAAGTATCTATAATTTTTAATTTACTTCAATTAAACATTTTAATTTTGATTAATTATTTTGATTTATACCAAATGGTTAAATATTTAGTACCCATTTTTATTAGTGTACCCATATAATTAAAAGGTAAGGTAACTTAAGTTAACTAAAAATTAAATAAAAAAAACTCTATTTAATTGAAATATATTCAGTAGTGTTTCTTCTTTTTATATTAGTTTCATAACATATTTACTACAAAAGTTTTATAGTGGAAGTTAAAATAACAGATAACTGTAATTATTTAAAATTTATAACTTACGAACTTTAAGGATTAATTTTTAATTTTCTGAAATAAGGAAATAAGAAATATACCTATTTATTGTATTCACTTTAATTTGCAAATATGTGATTAAATAGGTATTCTGTATTATGAAACTAAGATTATAATTGTATATTCAGTTCTAAATGTAGGTATCTAGCAACTGTTTTAAAATAATCACTATCATAACTAATTTGATCTTTCAAGTATTAAGTTAAATTAAAATTTCATTGGGAAAAAAAGTTAAAACCGTATAACGTATTTTTTTTAGTATTTTCTTTTTTCTCTCATCAAACAATGAAGTGAATTATTATGAGAAAGAGTTAATAGTAATGTATGTTTCATACATGCAAATGCGTTATACTTATTGAGATATTTGTGTTTGTGTACATTTATAGGAATGTAAAGTAAAAAAAAAATATATCAACTCAATTTGTAATAAATACGTATTTTTTTTATATATATCTTAAATTCATTTGTCTGCCCTTGACAAAGTGTCAACTGTAGGTCATAGATATCTCAACCCACAGTTATTTTGATTCCCGTGTCTGTTTACTGGTCACGAAGTCTGCAAAATGTATGTTCTCTTTCTTTCTCATGCGACTCTTCCGGTGGGTAGTCGGGAGCGTTAGGTAACCATCTGTTCTCGGTTTTTGTGACCATTTTTCTTTTATTACATGTCAAACACAGCATGATACTACGAGTACCGAAAAGAGAAAAAAAACAAGGATTATATTAGACCCCAAAGTGAGAGAGAAAAAAAATGGACTAGATTACATGTGGCTATTGTTGTGTGGTAACACAACGAGCAGGTATGAGGATTGCAAGATGTTGGGTTGCAGACATTTTGGTGCCTACTGACCATTTTATAATATTGTAACCTATTCTGTAAATCTTATACAAATGTCTGTGTATTGTGTACACTACATGGTTTCTTTTCTTCAATGAATGTTTTGAAGGGTTTTCGAAATCGTGATTGTTATCTACCTACACTTAACACACGATAAATATAAAACCTTCAAAAATTACTATTAGTAAAAATTATTTACTTTTTTAGATCTAAAGTTGTTGTGTAGAGATGAACTAAACACATTATTTTTATAAAAAACACATTGTGTTCTAAAATGATATGTGATTCATGATTATTCTGAAAATGACTATAATAGGTACTTCGTTCATAATTTATTTTTTCAGTTATTTTTATAGCAATGTAAATCTTAAAATATAGTTTAACGATAATCGATGTATATGGTCGTTATAAATGAGTTACGAGTATAGACTTTAGGTACCTCTAATCATATATCTTGACTAGAGTCTAATTATCTGTTTTTACTCTAGAATCGTGAATCACCTAAAAACTACTAAGCACTAAGTATGAAATCTTTTGGACGAGTTTTTTTTCATTGTTTTTAGACTAAAGTATTTTCCACCAGGGATAGAATAATCTAGAGAAATACTTATATATACCTATACATATCTGATAATCATTGACATATTTATTGGGGGGGGAGGGTCCAGGATACTGGATCTCCTAGAACCATAAAAAAGGATAACTTAAGATATTGAAATTTTAATTTGATGTTATATTGTAATATAATGTAAATGATATTCAGTTTCTGAAAATCAGAAAATGTGGTATCAAAAAAAAAAAAAAAAAAACGTTAAAAAGAAATTGCGAAACTCGTTGGATCAATACCTATAAAATGTTAGGACCCCCAGGAAAAAGTTGAAAATACGCCACGCCACTGCTTTAGGTAATTAGGTATTCATATTTCTATTTTACATCGGCTGTTTCTCGCAATATCAAAAAAAAAAAAAAATAATGTTTCAAACATTCAACATTAATTTATTTGTGATTTAAAGTTCACCAGGAATATATATACATTGTTAGTTTGTACCTACTACAATTTAAATTTAAATTCCTGGGAACTTAGCATTGCCCTACTTCATGTTTTACTCTATAATTGTATATTAACATAATTAACCATGTTTGTACGATATATATTGGGATAAATATATATAGGTTGATTCACTAAGAAAGCTCACCCACATTTTCCCCTTCAGAATTTATTCAAATTCTTATTTTTGGAACTTATAAATGATAGAAATATTAGAATAACTTAGCAATAAATTACTTAAATATAGGTAGGTACTGATTATATTTTAAATACTTAAATTTCTTACAGAATTTAAGGAATGTACTGTAGTGATACAAACATTTTTTTTCAGATTAGAATCACTCTTTTTTGTAAATTGTAAATCAAACTTTTTTGAAAATTATGAATTATTTAAATCAAAATTTGAACAAATAGTTTTAAGTTATTAAACATTATGTACTTAGGATAATTGGTCCATAATAGTAGATTTATAAGATGGTTTAGGCTATGATCATTTTAAAATTTTAGTTTTTAACATTAATTAATTAACATTTTATAATTTGTCAAAATTATCCGAGCATAATAAATCTAATCCAATATATAATTACAACAATTTTATATTTTTGTAAACCCATTTTTAAGGATTACACTATTTCATATCATTTAATATATGTAAATTAATTTTAATAACATATTTGAATTTTGATTTAGGTCGATCTTGGAACCGAAGTTATAAAAATTTTTATATTTAAATCGGAACTTTTTACAATATCAGAATCTTACCGAAACTCTTTTTCGATTTTCTTAGAAACCTAAATTGGAACCAGTACTGTTGTATCGATATTTATTGGTATAGAAATTTTCGGTTCCAATAATATTATTTAGATAATTTATTTATTTAGGTAATTATAAGTAGTTGTAAAATGTACTTGTATACATAGATTTATAATATTATATTTATATTATCTATGAAAGTTCCAGAAAACAATAAATTATATATATATAACGTATGAGCAGTTATCAAAATGTTCATACATAAATTGTTATTCACTTGTTTGTTAGTTTCATGTAGCCGTTTCATGTATGCGTTAACCCATCGTCACGATTTGTTTCCTATAGTTTATCTATAGTTTTTTTATAATAGTATCCTAGTGTCTAATAAAATGGTTATCAAAACCATCATAACAACACACCCGTAAAGTTGTTATCAGATTGTGACATAGCCTAATAAGTAATAAATATATATACCTAGACAACGCTAGGTCTAAATTTTAATTAATTTTTTTATTATCTCCTTTTAAATTTTTAAAAATAAATAACTTTTATATATTTAGGAGCCACCTTGTTTTAAAATCAGTTATATTTCAATAGTGTCTATTATAGGTATCTATATTTAAGTTATTTAAGGTTTAATTTTCCAATTTACATGCTTAGAATGAAATTGGGGTTATATATTAAGAGATATTTAATATAATTAAATATTTAAAATAATAATTTCATCCATCCTATTTTTAATAATTGGCAAAAGTGAGTATATTTTTTTTTTTTTGTAGTTTGCCGCTAATATATTATACTAGTCATGGTTTTTTATTCTTAACTGGTCTTGTTTGAAGTGTGTATAGCAAAGGTGCAGTTTGGACCTGTTTTATAAATTTTGGCTCGAATGTCTTGCAACTTGATTTTGTACTACTAATTTAAAATTGTATTCACGCTATGCATGTATTATTTATTTAACGTAATCATTAGTTCTTTATGTTAACGCAATTTATTGTTTGTTTAATTTTTTATTTTTCGAAAACAAGTTTTCTGACTTTTAACACAATGCATTTGATTGTTATGAACGATGAATCATCAGAATAATACCAACCAAATAAAACTATGGAGAGTTGAAGAATAAATGCATATGTATATGCATCATATATTTGTTATTATTTATAGCCCTCTAATTGGCATACAATGTTTATACTCAACAAAGTATTAAATAATATAATATCTATAAAACTATTTTTTTTTAATTTAGTTACGTCTCCAACCGAATTATTTATGCTCGTAATATTTACATATTTATTATATCCACTAACTAGTAACTACAAAGTTTGTCAAGTTAAAAAAATTATGCTCATGTATATCTAGTATCCTCGTAATATATTTCATTCTTAATAAAATGCACTTTACTTTAACTATTATTTTCTAACTTATTAAATGTAAAAGGTTAAAGGGCTATGAAAATTATTCTCACTGTGTAGATATGTGTGTATGATTTTTAAACACATTATATCATTTATATGTTTTTGATTTTTACGTTATAATTTGTAGAATTAGAATATTATTGACTACTGTATAACATAATTTATAGCTCATAATAATTTTACTGGATTATATTAGCGTATTTATTGCAATGTTTCATGTGTGGCTTGTTGGTGTTACATTACATGGTCACTGTACCTATATATAATATACATTGTACGTTTAGTGGGTACCTATTCAATTTTCACAGTTTTCTTAGTCTCGACAAAAACCAGTTTTTTCTTTGTTTTGTACTTGTGATTTTAATAGTTAATATTATTATTTATTATATTATATTACATTTATATTGCTTCACATATTTCAATATAGATTAAAAGTTTTTAAAACAATATAAATAAAATGTGTGCTATATATCTATAATTATATATAATATATATATTTATATATACAAATAAATAACGTAGCATAAATATTTGAAATATTGTAATGTAAAATTTTAAAAATTGTGTAATAAGTACATAATATGTGATACCTAATTTTGTTGAAATTACTGTTGTATACTTTCATATTATTATGTATTATTCATACCTTAGAAATTATACAGTAATTTATAAGATATAACCTCTTTCTGGGACTAATGAAATCATTTAATAACAAAGAATTTTGTGGATATTTTAATATAATTTCATAAAATATATATGTATAATGTGTGTATATATTATATTAAATATTTATAGATATGGGTAATACATCGACATGTTAATTTAAAATATTTTGATAAATTTAAGTAAATTATCTTTGATGTGAACGGTATACATTTTTAATATAATTTTTACTATCGTGAAGATCATGAGAAGTTTATTAAACTCCGTGGAGAATGGAGATAAATAAAAAGAGAAAGAAAGTTAATATGTGTTAATACGTGATTTGGAGCACGGATTATTATTAACA
Source organism: Pentalonia nigronervosa (assembly GCA_014851325.1). Lineage (NCBI taxonomy): Eukaryota > Metazoa > Arthropoda > Insecta > Hemiptera > Aphididae > Pentalonia > Pentalonia nigronervosa. The sequence goes on along the minus strand of JACXSJ010000451.1, from coordinate 121,578 downwards.
TAAAACAGGTGTTTTCGTGTACTTTTATTATAATTTATAATTAAGTAATGTTTGATTTTAAAAATATTTTTATCTCCTTTTTTTCTAATAAGAAATATATAATCTATACTGATATTCGTAGCATCAAATCCGGATCAATCCATATTGAAACATAAATATAAATATACAAATATTATTGGAGTTGCATGATTAAGAAACTACCCATTAGTGACACTGAGCTTGGGATTTATTTGTTCGAGGATTAAGTTAGAAGATCACTCACCATTTTCTTTTAAGTCTATAACTAGGATTTCTAGGAAGTGAAGGGAATGGTAGCCGTTTATCAATGGATTTTTATGGTTTTTTAATTTAGTATAAAGAAAAAAATTTTCTATTTATTCTTCAATTATTTTAATGCATGAAACTGAACTTGGAGGCCAGAAAGCGGAGCATTTGTATCTTGCAAAGTGTAATACTGATAGAATGTTTGAATTTTGTTTAAATTTGATTTCTTAGCTGATACTCAAAGTTGAATCTCAAAGTCCATATTGGTTTGAGAAGTGTTTTATATTCTTATTAGTAGTTTCGTTTTAAAAATATAAAATAGTAAATTTGTAATAAATTTGTTTTTTTGAGAGTATGATTTTTAGTAAGCGGGAACGAACCTTAAGAATTATTTGTTTTGTCTTAATATAATTTTGGCAAGTTCATCTTTTATTGAGGTTCGACTTAAATATTTAACAGTTTTGGGAGAAGAATAATGTGTAGATTATTTATGGTAATATTAAGACAAAGTCCGTGTTTTGAGACAAAGGCCGTATGAAGGGATTTATTGTGGCTTAATTTAGTTCACCAATTTGCGTATACCATTTAAAAAGTAGATTTAAATAGGATTAAAAATGACCGTGGCAATCAATATTTGAAAATTATAAAAAAATAATTTATGAACAATGTATAAGCTTAAATATTATTAGTATAACACCTGGAATTAAAAAAAAAACATATATATATATTTATATACATTATATAATGATTAATAATGATTCATTTTGATCATTATACGACGAGTAGCTAAACATCATATTAGCAAATATTCCATATAGGTATCCGCGGTTTAAATCATTTTGATTTAAAGGATATATTGTCATTTGGTTATAGTTAATATAATACAATTTTTATTGTTAAAATCATTATCAATTATCAGTCTTAATTGCAACGTTCTGGATTTGAACCATAACCGATAACTTAATAGTAATGATTTATGAAAATAGTAAAAAAAAATGTACTGAATGCTTTGAATTTGAATGCTATATTCGTTATGTTCGAAAAACGATTTTCGCTTCTGATGGTAGTTCGGATTATTCAAAAATAGACTTAACTTTGTAGAATCAGTTGTCAATCCACGACCAATTTTCATTCTGTATAGAGATGCTGATGAATCCTTAACGGTCCCTTAAAAGTTGTTTAAAAAAAAATATATGTATATGTAATTATACAAGTGTTTTATTAATATCTATATTACTCCACTCAAAATCTAAATGTAAGCATGATGCAATAACATACATTCGTATGTTTACGTACAAACTCGTAAAATTTTCGTCACACCAAGGAAGTCAGTGATTGGCGTGATTTACTGCGAACGTGACTGATCGGACAAAACGAATACCGATTTGTAACAATCAGTGCGTTATTATTAAACATAACCCCTCCTCCCTCGCGCCATCGGTGAAATCAATTAGGTAACAGGTATTATTATAAAGATAGTGATTGCAATTTCCGCTCGGTGTCCGATCGGAAATCGGGAAATACGTGTAGAAAGACATATAGGGGCATGTCGGGATGAGAAGATGAAAAGAAGTAAAAAAGAAGACGAGTCGCCGCGACCGGAAGGCCGTTGACCTGAATGTGTAAACAGCGGACGGTGCGTTAATTCACGCCGCGGCGAGCGGTAACACTGCGCCGACGGCAGTACCCGCGACTTGGTTCTTCGCGCTAACACGAGACGAAGTTCATTCTCGCTTCGTGCGCCAAACGCTAATTGAGTTGACCCAGTGAGAGTGCGTCGCAGTCGGTATCCCGATCACTTCGTCGGTCGCACCGCATCGCATCGCATCCCCCACCGGAGGGACGGCATACCGACCGGACTGCGATTGTACAATAATACGTATCATTGTATATTATAATAAATCGCTATTTCTCTTATCCCTGTGCGCAGGTGATATATCCGGCACGTGGCAAAGGCGAATGATCCGTCGTCGGCTGTTATTGAACAACCATCTGCGCCCGTCCGGAAGAAGGGCCATCGGTGATAGGCACCGTCGATATAATAATGCCATTACGTCGCTACATGGACACCGCCGGAAGCAGCGGCGGCGCCGTCCGCGGACTGTCGGTGTGGTGCCGGTGTCTGTGGTGGCTGACGGTTGTGTCGTGGTGCGCGGCGCAAGCTATGGACCAGGACGTGTTCGTGCAGCGAGATAACGCGGTGCTCCCGCGCCGGCGAGTGCACAAGTTCCGGAAGACCCAGCAGCATCACCAGCATGCCGAGGACGCCGGGAAGGGCGAACGGAGGAGGCCCAACATCGTGCTAGTCCTGACTGACGACCAAGACGCGGAACTGGGTAAGCTGCATTTCCTTATTTATTTTGTTATTCGGTGTAATCATATAGGTATAGTTATATATTACATAATATAAAGTTATGGTTTCCTACTCACATCAAATACTTTGGTCCACACGCCAACTATAGTATTCTAATATACCACCAGAATTATATATTTTATGCAATATATAGTAATATGTAAAATATTTTATTTATTTTATACCATTTAAAATTTCCCGTTCAAATGTACACATTTTCTCTATCGAAGTCTTTCAAAAATATTCACGATGTTTTTTATTTAAACGCTAATATACGTTATAATATAATTCATTAGTACTTATGTGCGTATATTTATTATTGCTGCAGTGGTTATACGAATAAAATAATTTAAATAACAACTGTCCATATATAAATTTGAATTAATAAAATTGCTTTTCGCCAAATTTCTAAAATAAATATAACAAATAAACTAATATAACTATATATGACTAATAATTTGTGGGGACTACTATGATTTCCAACATTTGCTTCTAAATTGTCCCTATATGTCTCTCCAAAGAACTAAGTCAGGATCTCTTTCTTCCACTCTTGGCATAAACTTTTCTCTCATTAACGCTCTCTCAGCTAATAACGTAAACATAATCCTGCATATTATTAACTTTATATTCTAAGCTGGCCTCCAAATTTAATAGTATGAGCTTTATTAATCTACATTTTCAGTTTTCATGATGTACAACAATAATTGTCGAGATATGATAATAACCATTTTAAAATCACAATAAATAAAAAATAAAATAAAACTAATAGTTATATAAATACTTATGTTGAGTTAATATTTAATTTTTCTAAATATTTACAAAGAATGTGTAATTTATTATAGTTTTTTTAAACGATGAATTATCGAGTTCACCTATTAACCGCAAAAAAGTATATTCAACATTTTAAATGTAACTATATACAAATTTAGAAATAAAATTAATGATTAAAAATTTGTAACACTTCAAATCACTTTATTTAATAAGATAAAAAAATTGTCTTTTTAAAAAATTAAATTACTTAAATAAAAATAAAAATAAATTAAAATATTACTGACAAATATCTTAATATAAATTAGATTGCACATTGAACAAAAAATTTAATAGGGGGTGGTTTTGAAAAGTATGATAATTAAAATTTTTATTGGTTTTGTACAAACTACAATACCATTAGGGAAGAATGAAGTATTAAATAGTTCACGTTATATTGGTGAGGCATATCATTGGTTTACAATACACTTTAATTTTCTAAACGAGATGTGGTTATATTCGGCATGGAAGGCATAATAATTATTAATAATGCTTCTATGCATGGTTTTTAAGATATTAAATCATTTTTATAATTTTATTGATAAACGATTGGACGGACATCTGCACATTTTTTTGATGTAGATACAAAAATTGATTTTGTACATAAACATAGAAGTTCAAGATTTTCGATTATTTTTTTTCAATCAAAATCTTTTGTTATTTAGTCCTGAAATAGTAAAATAACAATATCAAAAATTTCAGTCTTTATTTTCTTGGTTAGAATTATTCAAAATGTAAATTTTATAACTTTATAATATATATATATTTGTGTGTGTGTGTGTATTGATTTTATTATTTTACATAGGAAAACGCAATACCTTGGATTTAACCCAAGGGGAAAAATGAATAATTAATTTAATCAACATTAAATAAGTTTTTTACATATGGCAGTTAAATTAATGTTCTTAATATATTAATATATCATATTAATAAATGTTCTTAAAGAATTTATTTTTCTTTGATTACCTATATCATATAATATTGTTCTGTGGTTAATGATTATACTCGAGTTTAGAGGTCCCAGGGTTCTTACTTTAAAATATAAATACAGTAGACTATAGAATTGGTTTACAAACCAATTTAAGTTTTGGAAAATGTAAAATAATTTGGTATCCATAATTAATTGAAATATTATGCATTTTCATAAAATGTTTTACTTGACCTTTACACTTGAAGAATTTAATACAATTTATTACTTTAGTTTAAAGTACCTAATGATACTTAATTATAAACACGCGATATGAAATCGACCATAACAATTGCTTTTTACAAAGAAATAAAGTATGTTTTCCTTATAGTTATTCATAATTTAAATAATATTATTAATGTAATCACTAATCAACCTTAGGTATTTATTTTAGTAATTTACTAAATTGCTTATACTAAAATAATTTTAAAAATTTTATAAAATGTATTCAATCAATAGAAATGTTGACAAAAATTTTTGATAATGTGCCAATTCTTAGACTCCTCATCATTCTATCAGAAAATCATTAAGTACCTAAGTGTAATTATAGATTGTTTATTTATACAAAGTCAACCAATGCAGTAAAAAAATCACTTGAGACATTTTAATTTTTAAAAATAAGTACATTTTTAACAAAGTATTTCAAGTAATTTTCGGCTTTTTACATATATTATATTGGTGATGGGTGTTTTAAATCACATGTTTCTGTACCACATATTCTAAATATTTTCTAGATATTTTAGAAATTTTAGAATAAATAATATAGTATTTTTAATAGGTACGTGATCAAATATTTTAATATGAATATATTAAAAAATATGGTAGTAAATATCTTTGATAATTTAATTTAGATTCTAGATCTTCACTTTATAATTTCGTGCAAATATTATTATACATTTCACTATGACGATATTATTACTAATTTATTAATCAATAATATATAATATATAATATGAAATACCTATGTTTTCAATCCGTTTGATTGAGGTCAATCAAACGATCAACCTTTTAAATATGAATTAAAATAGTTTATTAAGTATGATTTTTTATTAATTTTTAAATAGTCAAAAAATAACTATTAAAATTAAGAATAATTGTTTACAATGTCTTATAACTTAAAATTAAGTTAAAAAAAAAAAAATGTTTTTAGCATATAAAATGTTTCTATAAAAAGCCATAGAGAATTTAATACTAGTTTTGTGATTTTTTTCAATTTTAGTGCATCAATTATATGTACAGAAATGACAACAATGTTATTGTTAAAACAAATAAATGATTATAAAAAATAATAGTGAGTCAAAATGATTTGAATAATAAAAATATTAAATATGGGTTGAGAAAAAAACATCCTGCACGAGAGAAAGAAAGGACATTATTTAGTAAATGAATATAAAAACACCGGACAAGATATAAAGATCTCTGAGCAGAATGGGGTTGTGTTATGATATTTTATTTGACAGTTATACATTTATTATATTAATAATAAACCATTTTATATTAAAAAAAAAATAATTTTAAATGCAACTCAATAGAACCAGCATTGTCAAAATGTTGAACAGTTAATAGTTATTTGTGCCTAATGTCAGTGATTTATTTTCTGTATACACGTATACGATTAGAACTTAAAATATGAGTAGTCAAAAAATTGGATGTAAATACTAGACCCGAATTCAAGTCTATAGACGTTACCTTGAAAGTTTGAAAGGTTAATTGTTTGATCATCAAAATAGTTTCATTAAACTTAAGGCAAAATAACCGTTAGCCATACAAAACGTTTAAATAATTGACTGATTGAGTCACCAACATAACCGCGAAACCAAAATTGCGAACATAAAAACATCGACGGCAAAACAACTAAGCAAAAAAAGAAAATGGACAGTTATTTCCCCAGTACATTTTTAAAGTCGGACTTTTCCCCCAAATGTTTTAAAAATTTATTTAAGTTTGCGCTATTAGATGTCTAGAAAGGTCACTGTAATAAATGTGTTAAATTTGAGTTCAATGATCCTTGTATACGAAAAACATTTCTGAACAAAGGTGGTCTTTCAACTTATATTACTAAGTATGTATATTTTTTGATATTATTGCTATTAAGTAATTTATTTTACTATAGTAATACAGTATGTTGAAATATTTTTTGCCGAAAACATTACATTTGAAAATGTCAATTTTTTAAAAAATATTATGATTTATTTTAAAAGTTTCAAGTACCCACGAATAATATTTTTAAATCGCAACAAAATAACTGAAATCCTTATTCTTTTTTAAAATATCTGATTCCCTCCAAATTTGAAATTAAAATGCATAAAAACCGTGTTTATATATTGTTTTAGATATTTAGGTTACAATATGAACTATACTTATAAGAAACCTTATTTTAAATTTTCAATCATTAGCCATAAGCCTAAAACGATTAAACATTTTATACATTTTTAACAGCAAAATAATTTTCAAATTTTTGTGTTTTTATTTTTTCTGAAAATTACCATGAAAATTACTGGGAATTTTGACTTCTTGAATGCACCAACTAGATTCATTTTTCTACCAGAAAAGTTACTGAATTTGAAAATTTAAGCATTATTTTGACAACTTTTCGTGTACACAATGCAAAAAAACATTATTATAAAATCAATACATTCATTGCTCCGCTCAGAATCTAAAAATAAATATATAAATATAAAACAAATATTAGATATATATGTATGTTTATAACAAACAAGTTAAAGTATAACTTTAAAGAAATATAATAACTAAAATATAATTAATAATTAATAAAAAAAATGGCTATTTCAATATAAAAATACTACATTTTTTAGTCTTTTAATACTTTTATTATCTTTAAACACATATTTTTATATTACTGGAGAAAATGACCTACTCAACCGAAAATAGACTGTGGCTACATTCAAGCATAAAATAGCTAAGATTACATTGTATATTAGCCAATGTTCAAAATGGCTAAAATTTTTTATCACACAATTTACTATAATACTGTAATTATATAGTAGATATGCTATTATAGTTAGTTGTTATAACTGATGAACTGCCAATGAAAACGTATTTATTAATGCGGAAAAATTATTTAAGTCTATTACAATTTATAAATGTCATTAATAATCGGCGAACTAATGCTCAGACTTAAGTATACATTAAATCTAACTTTTGAGGCGTGCAAAATATTAAATCTAATTTTTAATAGAAGCGTTTTTTTTTTTTTTTTTTTTAATTATCG